>CM056053.1:9420074-9604810 GCA_029574335.1 Rana kukunoris
GCAATTTTTTTGAATGCAGAGGTCGGGCGTGACGTAATAACATCACGGCTGGCCTCCGATGATCATAGAGACTTTGGCGACCATCTGGTCCACTGGAAATCTCTATGGTGAAATCCAGGGCCGGCGGACCCATTCTCCGACTTACCGATCGCAGAGGTGAGACGGTAGAAGCACCGGAGGGTGGAGGGAGGGGGGTGTCCCCTTTCGCCGCCCGTAAGGACGATCAAGCAGCTGACCATCTGCTATGATCATTCTTATGGTGTAGGGAATCACAGGCTGAAAACAACAATATCTGAATGATGCCTGTAGCTGCACCCATCATTCAGATATACCACCACAAAGCCCAGGACGTCTTTAGACGTCCAGCCATCGTCAAGTGGTTAAGGGTGAACTGGACTATGCTAGGGAGCAAAACTTTGAAAGCTGTGCCCAAAAAAAGGCAGTTAAAGGACAAAGGGCTAAATACCACCAGTATTGTCACCAGTAAGTCTCCTTATACTTCTCTGCTCACTGACTTGCGATGTGGAGAAGGAAAGATGGAACACCCTGTTGGCTGGCCGAAATGCGTTGGTTGCATGTTCTGGGAGAAGTCGGGCTGACGCTGTTTTCACCTTTTTCAATCTGGGCTATTTCTTTGAAATTCAGCATCCCATCTGTCCTTCTCCACATATGTATACAGAGCCGGATGGGCACCTGCCCTTAATGTGAATTTTGTATGGTGGGATGACTGCTTAGAGTTGTACCCAAAGTTTGTACAGTTCTTGCTACTGACTCATGATGCCTTATTCTGCACAGTGTCTGCACAGTGTCTGCACAGTGTCCCTATGTAGAAGTGACCATCTTGGTAGACGCAGGTTTTTGGTTTTCTCAGGGCCTCCAGCAAGGGGAATAGTGAGGAACACAGTGGTGACATTACCAAATCACACTCTACTGAGACTAGCAATAAAAGGCAGCAGTGCCTTAGATCTGACACTGCAGACATACAGCTTTAACGTTTTTAACGTGAACTATAAAACAGGACAATTTGGTTGGTTGCAGACTGGCTGTTAGGATTAAGTTCACCTGCTGGTGGCACTATTCAGCTCTGGGCTGTTTGCTGCAGTTCCAGTGTCCACCAGCAGGTGTCTCCTAGGAGCCAGCAGGCTGGTGTAATCAGGCAAATTAGTGTTCAGCTGCCGAGTGGCTACTTAAAGGGGTTGTAAAGGAACATTTTTTTTTCCTAAAAAGGCTTCCTTTACCTTAGTGCAATCCTCCTTCACTTACCTCATCCTTCTATTTTGCTTTTAAATGTCCTTATTTCTTCTGAGAAACCCTCACTTCCTGTACTTCAGTCTGTAACTCCACACAGTAATGTGAGGCTTTCTCCCTGGTGTGAAGTGTCGTGCTCGCCCCCTCCCTTGGACTACAGAAGAGTCAGGACGCCCATTAACACACAGCTCCTTTCTCTATCTGCAACGTAGAGAGTGTCCTGACTCTCATGTAGTCCAAGGGAGGGGGCGAGCACGACACTCCACACCAGGGAGAAAGCCTTGCATGTCAGAGCGTTTAAAGAAGCTGCACACCCAAGAAAATTGCAAAATGGAAAGATTCCCCCAAGGTTTTTTTTTAGCAGATCGGTATTCCAATCAGAGAGGTGTGCATAGTTTGTTATTGTAAAATCTTTATAGGACAAAATAGGAATAACAATATGAGTTTTGGCTACAGTTGTATGCAATCATGTTACATTACAAATATTGCACAATGCAGTTATCAATTGACAATACATTGCAAAAATGATATCCACTTGAGCAACCCAAAGAGAAACCCAACGCGTTTCAACCTATTCGGTCGTAGTCTTCTTCAGGATGTTTTTTGCCTCTAAAAAGATATATCAAAACATCCATATGTTCAATGCTTCATAAACTATAAGTATGTGTGCAGTTGTAATGGAACATAATTGCACACACCTGTAGCCAGAACTCATATTTTAATTCCTAATTCTATTTCTGTATTAACCACTTCAGCACTGGAAGATTCTACCCCCTTCCTGACCAGAGCATTTTTTACAATTTGGCAATGTGTCGCTTTAACTGACAATGCTGTACCCAAACCAAATTTGTGTCTTTTTTTTCCCCACAAATAGAGATTTCTTTTGGTGGTATTTGATCACCTCTGCGGTTTTTATTTTTTGCGCTATAAACAAAAATAGAGCGACAATTTCGAACAAAAACATTTTTGAAACTTTTTGCTATAATAAATATCCCCCAAAAATGTTTTTAAAAAACACATTTCTTTATCAGTTTAGGCCGATATGTATTGTTCTACATATGGTATGTATTTTGGTAAAAGAAAGTATATATTGATTGGTTTGCGCAAAATTTATAACGTCTACAAACTATGGGAAAGAATTATGGCATTTTAATTGTTTTTTTTTTTTTTATTAGTAATGGCGGTCATCTGCGATTTTTTGCGGTATTGCGACATTGCGACGGATAGATCGGAGACTTGACACATTTTTGTGACCATTGTCATTTATAGAGCGATCAGTAAATGTTACTGGCAGGGAAGGGGTTAACACTAGGGGATGATTAACCACTTTAGCCCCGGACCATATTGCTGTCCAATGACCAGAGCACTTTTTGTGATTCGGCACTGCGTCGCTTTAACTGACAATTGCGCGGTCGTGCGACGTGGCTCCCAAACAAAATTGGCGTCCTTTTTTCCCCACAAATAAAGCTTTCTTTTGGTGGTATTTGATCATCTCTGTGGTTTTTATTTTTTGCGCTATAAACAAAAATAGAGCCACAATTTTGAATATTTTTTACTTTTTGCTATAATAAATATCCCCCAAAAATATATAAAAAAACATTAATTTTTTCCTCAGTTTAGGCCAATACGTATTCTTCGCGTTTATTGATTGGTTTGCGCAAAAGTTATAGCGTTTATAAAATACGGGGTCGTTTATGGCATTTTTATTAATATTTTTTTTTTTACTAGTAATGGCGGCGATCAGCATTTTTTTTCAGTACTGCGACATTATGGCGGGCACTTCGGACACTTTTATCAAATTTTTGGGACCATTGGCATTTTTATAGCGATCAATGCTATAAAATGCATTGTATTACTATAAAAATGCCATTGACAGTGAAGGGGTTAAAACTAGGAGGCAGGGAAGGGGTTAAGTGTGTTCCTGGGTGTGTTCTAACTGTATGGGGGGGGTGGACTCACTAGGAGAAATCACTGATCTTCTGTTCATACATTGTATGAACAGAAGATCAGCGTTTCCCCCACTGACAGGACCGGGAGCACACGCGGGACTCGGGGGCGAGCGGGGATGCGCGTGTGCCCCCTAGCGGCCGCTTTAGAGCGGACGTATAGCTACGGGCTCTCGCCCAGCAGTGCCACATTCCCGCAGTAATATGACGACGGGCGGTCAGCATGTGGTTAAGTGTGTGTTCCCTCACTGTGTTCTAACTGTGTGGGGAGTGACTAGTAGACATGTGCACACTGAAATATTTTGTTTTCGGAATTTTGTTTTTGGCCGAAAAATGTATTCATTTAGTTACTCCCCGAAATTTGTTTTTATTTATTTTGTTTCGTTAAAAAATGCATTCGTCCGAAAATCCGAATGAAAGAATACATTTAGTTTGAATCTGTCATTGAAGGCTTATGGTGTCTGTCAAATGTTCTAAGAAGATTCAACGAAGCAGCCAAACTCTACGATGCCGCAATCATACATTTCCGGTCGAATGTTCCGCCCACAAGCTTTAGAAGAATTCTAATGTTGTATGACACTAGTAATAATTATATTTATTAATTATTATTACTAGTCAACCAACATTAGAATTCTTCTATAGCCTATGGGTGGAGCATTTGACCATAAATGTCTACTCACAGCGATCGTATGTTTTTTGATTTGATGTAGGATTTGTACTGCGCCGAATGCGCTCCCATAGGAGCGCGTCTAGGCGCACATATCTTTGGAGTGTGGGGGGAAACCGGAGTACCCGGAGGAAACCCACGCAGACACAGAACATACAAACTCCAGGCAGATGGTGTCATGGTCGGGATTTGAACCAGTGACCCTTTTGCTGCCAGGTGAGGGAGCTAACCACTGCACCACTGTGCTGCCCCATCGAATTTTCGCTGCTCCATTTTTAGCTGCTCCATCGAATCTTCATGTCTCTATAATGTCGAATATTTCCTCTCTATGTCGAATAATATTGGACTAATAGAGATAGGTTAGGCACATTCAAGCACAGGTTCAATAGACACAGATCACTAATGTCACCGTCATGTTGAATCTTCTATCTGTATCGAACGGTTGACGCAACAAAACGAAAATAAAGCATTTTTATGTCAGATCTTTCTGGATTCTTTGCATGCGTTGTTGTTTGTTAAAAGGAACGTGAAAATCCAAGAAATTCGGACGAAAATGCTTTCGGACGAAAACGAATGCACATGTCTAGTGACTAGGAGAGATGACAGATCGCTGTTTCTACTTTGTAGAAACAGCTGATCTGTATCCTCTCCTCTAAAAGCACCAGGATTTCTGTGTTTACACACAGTAATCCCCGTGCTGGTGCTCGTGCACGTGATCGCGCGTGGCCTGCGGCGATCGTGCCCGCCGGCCACGCGCATCGGGTTCCCCGCCTTGCAGTGGATGTGCACGCGTGCCCTCTGGTGGTTCTCCTGGGCAAAGCTGTATATGTATGGGATTTCGCCCAGGAGAGCCATGCTGCCACAGTCTATCTTCGTGAACTGGTCAGGAATCGGTTTGTTTTGCCCAATAAAGATTGTACAATAACAAACTATGCAAACCTCCTTGAATGGAATACCTAGCTGCTAAAAAGAAACCTTGAGGGAATCTTTCCATTTTGGTTAAATAAGAACAATGCCCTTCTCTATGTTTTTTCCTGGTGTCATGCAGAATACACATTCTCAGCTAACAGCAAATCCAGCATTGGCCTGCTGTGATCTGATGCAAGCACACCGCCATCTTTGTTGCTAATCGGGAGCTGGCTTCTTCTTTCTGGTCCAGGTAGCCCAGCCTTCTGTTAAGGCTCCACTGGGCCCAACTTCCTCTAACCACTGTATGAAACCTGAAGCATTCTGGGGTATGTGGTGTGCAAATCCCAAGAGTAAGGTGACCAGATTTTTAAAATTAAATCCGGGGACATATTTTTTCTTTACTAGTAATGGCGGCAATCAGCTACTCTCTGTCCGTCACCGCCGCCCACCTCACAGCCTGTCAAGTCTCACTCTCCAGACCACGGCTACTACTGGGTGGGGCACAGAAGAAGATCACTCCACCGGGGAAGGCAAGGAGATAAGCAGGCAGGCGGCTGGCCAGGACTTGAGCCGAGGCAGAAGAACATGCAAGCGGAGCTGAATGGGCATGCACCCGAAACTGAAGAAATATTCCCTCCGCTCCGACCAGCACATGATCATCAGAAAGGGGCACAGGTAATGGGGAAAAATATACTTCCTAAGCTAGTAGGAGCGGTGGAGCGGGGGGTGTAATTCTGATTTTTTTTCTTTAAATTCTGCACCGACTGTCTTTGAAATTGCTCCAGCCCCTGTTCAAATCCAATCCGGGGACAAAACCAGAGACAGACTTGATCCAGGGACAGTGTCCTCAATCCGGGGACTGTCCCCTGAAACCGAGGATGTCTGGTCACCCTACCCAAGAGGCATCAGGTGACTCTATGCAAAACAAAGGTTTTGGCTGAAGTTGGGCTTCAAGTTTAGGGCAAGGCAAAAGAAAGAAAGAAAAAGTTCTTCTTGAAGGAAACAAGTTAAATTGTCAACTCTTTAAATTTTAATTCAATATTCTATTTCTACTGGTATATTATGCATTAAATTAGCAAAACCGTATGAGCCTTTTGCTCACTTAAAAGATCTGCACTTCTGAGATTGCTAATTTATGCGTGGTGAACAGTATGAAGCATGTCTCCCTATTTCAGTCACAGCAACATTTCTAAATTTTAAATTATGTTTTGGCAGTAGGTGTTTTTTTGGTGTTAAATATTTGAATATTTAAATTTATATTTACAACATAAATATTTTAGGCAAATATGTAGATTTAGTTACCGTATATATCGGCGTAAAACATGCACCTTTTTCCTCTGAAAACAGAGGGTAAACAGTGCCTGCGTGTTATACGCCGATATCATGTTTTAGCAAAAGGGGGCGGGGTTTGGGGGGGTCAGGCTGGCTGTCCCGCATCCCCTGGCCCTGGAACAATGCTCCCTGCATAGTCTGAGTCACTTGCCAGCCCCTTCTACATCGCTCCTCCTGTGTCAGTGTCATTGTAAAACCAAGCTTGTAAATATCTTTATAGCTGTTTTTTTCTGGCTGCTCTCCTCCTCCGCTGAGTGTAGCTTTGATTGGAGGAGGAGAGCAGTCACATGACCTACTGTACTGTGTAACATCAGAGAGCAGTTATGTGACCAGGTCAGTGAAAAAAAACTGAGCTATTGAGGAAAAGCTTCAGTTTGCAATAGGAGTGACGCAGGAGGAGAAGTGTGGAAGGGGTTGACAGTGATTTTTTTATTTTTACTTAACTGTAGAGAATGCTGGCAGCAGCATGCATGGGGGATGTATAGTGGATGGGGGGATGTGTACTGGATGTGGGGTTGTGCACTGGATGGGGGGATGTATAATGGACAGGGGCTGTATACTGGGGAGGGGGGCTGTATAATGGATGGGGGATGTATAATGAATGGGGGGGCTGTGTACTGGGGCGGGGGCTGTGAAAACATTTTTTCCTTAAACTCCCCTCTTAAAATTAGGGTGCGTGTTATACGCCTGTGCGTGTTATATGATAAATACGGTACTTCAGCCTAAGTAGAAATTCCTGTTTTTTCTAACTAGTCTATAATATATTTATGTTACAATAAAACTGTTGTGTCTTGGATGGACTCCATTAGCTAAGCCAGCCTTTCTCAACCTTTTCAACAGAGAGGAACCCTTGAAATAACTTTCCGGTCTCAAGGAACCCCGGCTAAACATTCTGGGCCAGATTCAGGTACAATTACATTGGCGCAGAGTATCAAAGATACACTACGCCGCCGTATTTTACCTGGATCTACGACAAATTCAGGTAGATTACGGCCCGTAAGGTACGGCGGCGTAGTGTATTTCTCGCGGCGGAATCAAAATAAGCAATTAGGGGGCGTGAAGCATTTAAATTATGCGCCCCCGCATGATCGAACTGCGCATGCTCCGTTCAGAAATTTCCTCCCGTGCATTGCGCGAAATAACCTCGTTACGTCATTTTTTGTTTGAGTAGCGTCGTTTATGTACATTCCTATTCCCGGACGACTTACATAAAAAATAAAAAAAGACGTTGAAATTCGACGCGGGAACGACGGCCATACTTAACATGGGCTGTCTAATACTAGACCAGATAAAAGCTGGAATAACTTTACGCAGAAAAAAGATGACTACAGATGCCGTAAGAGATTGCGAACGACGCTCGTAACTTTGTGGATCGTCGGAAAATGCTCATTTGCATACCCCGCCGCGGAAAACGACGGGAACTCCACCCAGCGGCTGCAAAATTATTGCAGTGTAGATCTGAAGGCGTACGAACACGTAAGCCAGTTGGATTGAAGCCCGAAGCCGTCGTTTCATGGTTTGAGGACGACGCGCGTAATTTGAAAGTACCCTGGTCTAACGTGAGGTAGACCGGAGTAAGGGCTCTGTGAATCTGGCCCTCTATATCTACATCCAATGATACATAAGTCATGGTCAGTGGGAACAATGCTCCTTAGACTTGTGGCCATTGGGAAGACATACCCCCTTCCAGATAGCTCACATTCTGATGGCGTCGCGGCCATTTTGCCTTACCCTACCTATGCCGTGAATGCTACAGCGCATGTGTCAAAGTCATTTCGAGCATGCCCGGGTTTCCACGGCGACAGGTAAGTATACACACTCTCGGGTTTCTCGTCGGGAAACAGGCCAACAAGAATCTCGATGAGAAAAAAGAGAGAAGGTTCTCTTTTTTCCTCGTCGAGATTCTGGCCAGATTTCCTGACGAGAAACCTGAATGCCTCGTACACACGAATGGGAATCTCGGCAAGAATCAGTTTTCTTGCTGGTTTTTGTCGAGAAACCCAGTCGTGTGTACGAGGCCTGAGAGGCAGAAATTGCTTATTGCTCAAGGAACATCTATCAACCTCTGGAGGAACCCTAGGGTTTCATGGAACCCTCGTCGAGATCAGTTGTGGCTGGTGGTACATTTTTTGGGGAGGTGGGGGCCATCTTTCCCTGTGATAATTTGACATCGCTTCCACCCTGCAATGATATGGAGATGGGTGGGAGCCATCTTCCCCCTCACTCGTCTCCATGTCTGCCTAGGAAGAGGATCCGATTGCCTCCGCTGCTCCTAACGGCTCCGGTAAGTGGCGGAGGGCACCACTGAGTGGTGGGAGGGGGGGTCCTCTTCTGCCGCCGATAAAAGTTATCTTGCAAGACCACTTTTATCCTGAATCGGACCGCCCGCTCTTGAAGAGGGTACCGGAATTATGGTAGCTAGTTGCTACCATAACAACGGTATTCCTCTTCAAAGTAGCGGCGTATAACAACGGCGGGCGGTCCGGAAGTGGTAAAACTCTGTTACCTTCCTGTCTGCGTGGCAGTAAGTGTCAGGCCTCGTTTTCCTCGACAGAATCCATCAAGAAACTTGGTGGCAGAGCTTTTTTGAAGGAGGAAAATGGTAGTGTGTATGTTTTTCATCGAGAAAACTGTCGTGGAACTCGATAAGAAAAAAAGAGAACAAGTTCTCTTTTTCCCTGTCGGTAGTCTCAATTTCCTCGTCGTGTTTCTCGTCGGGCTGGTTTACAACAAGAAACACGTTCGTATGCATGCTTAGAAACCCGCGCATGCTCAGAATAAAGTATGAGATGGTAGCGCACCTTCGGAAAAAGTAGCGTTTGTAATGGAGATAGCACATTTGTCACGCTGTAACAGACTGAAAAGAGCGAATCATCGCTCACCAAACTTTTACTAACACGCAGTAACATGAGATTAGCAAAAGCAGCCCCAAGGGTGGCGCCAGTGGATTCAAACTTCCCCTTTATAGTGCCGTCAAACGTGTTGTACGTTACCGCGTTTGAGAATGGCGAGATTTTGTCTTAACAGTGTGTACGCAAAGAAAGCTTGACAAGATTCTCGACAAGCCTAACAAGGAACTCGTCGAGGAAAATGATGTTTCATTCAGTCGTGTGTACGAGGCCTCTCAGATATTTCCTAAAGGTAAGGATTTTTACAGCAGTTACTCTCAGTCTGCTGCCACTTAAATTGTTGTCCCACAAGCTGGAAAATCTCTGTGCAGGGTAAGTGACCAAGATGAAGTCTGACTAAGTGAAGACTTCATCTTGGTCACTGAAAGAAACATGCAGCAACCATCAAAACATTCTACTGATTGAAGATACAATGGGAAGTGCAGGATTCCAAAGAAGTCAAACATACATACTGACCTAGACAGCTGCAGCATTGATCCGATGCTGCAGCTGTCCCTCGCTGGCTCCACACCAAGAACTTAGCGATCAAAGACTGCTGATCACTCGGTTCCTCTTTGAGCACAGATTAAAGACTGTCAGTTACTGGCTCTCTGCTCTTCCCCTCCAGCTCTCACTGGAGCACCGGGCTGTGCAGGGGATGGGAGCGTTTGACTTAGGCTCTCAGCGGCACAATGAGAGGCTGAGCCATCTGCCGGTCAGGCACCTGGGCAGATCGCGACAATAATCCCTGCAGAGCTTGGACCAGCTCTGTGATGTCAGCTGACAGCAGACTTTAGCCTGCTGTCTGCTGAATCTGGGTCACAGGAGAGCAAAAGTCCACTCATGTGACCTACAGGAGAAGTACGGTCAAAATAGCTTTATACATACTATTACAATGGGCTCCAAACTGTGGCACAGTAGCTAAATGAGGCCCTTTGCTTGTTTTACCCCTTTAAAGCAGCCTAAAGGGTGGCGCCATCCACATAGAAATTCCCCTTTGTAGTGCCATCATACGTGTTGTACGTCACTGCGCTTTGCTAGAGCATTTTTTTTAACGATCATGTGTAGACAAGGCCGTTTTAATGATCAAGTTTGAAAAAACGTTGTATGTACACGTCATTAGTCATGCTCTCCACAAATCTGCCCTTTATGGAAGAGTGACAAGAAGAAAGACATTGTGGAAAGAAAGCCATAAGAAGTCCTGTTTTCAGTTTGCGAGAAGCCATGTGAGGGACACAGCAAACATGTGGAAGAAGGTGCTCTGGTCAAATGAGACCCAAAATTGAACTTTTCAGCCTAAAAGCAAAACGCTATGTGTGGTGGAAAACTAACACTGCACATCACCCTGAACACACCATCCCCACTGTGAAACATGGTGGTGGAAGCATCATGTCGTGGGGATGCTTTTCTTCAGCAGGGACAGGGAATCTGGTCAGAGTTGATGGGAAGATGGATGGAGCCAAATACAGGACAATCTTAGAAGAAAACCTGTAGGAGTCTGCAAAAGACTTGAGACTGGGGCAGAGGTTCACCTTCCAGCAGGACAACGACCCTAAAGTACAGCCAGAGCTACAATGGAATGATTTAGATCAGTGGTTCTCAACCTTCTAGTGCCGTGACCCCTTGATAAAATTTCCCAAGTTGTGGGGACCCCTAACAGTAAAATTATTTTTGTAGCGTGGGTTGTCAGCACCCAAGGCAAGACAAGTAATTTGCACCCCTAACCCACAGATATTTAGCGCTCCCTCATTCCCTTCCACTCGTAGAGTATTAAAACCCCTTATGGTACTCACTGTGTCTCCGCAGCAGTGACACCTATGCCAAAATCAGGAGATAGGGTCTCCTCCAGCCCCTCCCACTTCACATTCCTCACCAGCCAGCTGACATCTAGTCTCTGCCCCTCAGCCATGCCGTGAGCTGAATGGGTGGCTGCGAAGAGGCTGAGTGGGCCACCGTAGGCTCCAGGGACAGCCCTACTGGGTAGCCATGAAAAGGCTGGGAGAGCGGTGCAGGATTCAGGAACAGCTCAGGATTCGGTGACCCCTGGCAAATTGTCATTCAACCCCCAAGGGGGTCCCAACCCCCAGGTTGAGAACCACTGGTTTAGATCAAAGCATATTCATGTGTTAGAATGGCCCAGTCACAGTCCAGACCTAAATCACATTGAGAATCTGTGGCAAGACTTGAAAATTGCTGCTCACAGACACTCTCCATCCAATCTGACAGAGCTTATTATGACAGAAGATATTTTACAAAGAAGAATGGGCAGAAATGTCCCTCTCTAGATGTGCAAAGCTGGTAGAGACACCCCCAAAGAGACTTGCAGCTGTAATTGCAGAGAAAGGGGGTTCTACAAAGTATTGACTCCGGGGGGGGCATACAAATGTACACCACACTTTTCATATATTTATGTGTAAAAAACATTGAAAACCATTTATCATTTTCCTTCCACTTCACAATTATGTGCCACTTTGTGTTGGTCTATCACATAAAATCCCAATAAAATGCATTTACGTTTTTGGTTGTAACCTGACGAAATGTGAAAAATCTCAAGGGTTATGAATACTTTTTCAAGGCACCGTATTCTATCCTTTTATTTTCTATTATATTTTTTTCTTTTTAGTATTCTGAACTGTTTTACTCTATTCTATTTTCTATTATATTTTCTATTTCAATTTTCTATTCTATTTATTATTGTCTATTCTATTCCTTTTTTCTCTAATACATTTTATT
Organism: Rana kukunoris; assembly: GCA_029574335.1. Lineage (NCBI taxonomy): Eukaryota > Metazoa > Chordata > Amphibia > Anura > Ranidae > Rana > Rana kukunoris. The sequence continues at coordinate 9,431,798 of CM056053.1, forward strand.
CTCTTCTAAAAATTCAAATTCTATCGGAAAACAATTGGAATTTGATCCGCAAACTTTTGGAATTCGATTGGAACACAATCCAAATTCAATTAAGAAAACTGTCTGAATTTTGTCTGAAATTTTTGTTTTGTTGTTTCAGATACATTTAAATTCCCTACTATTGTAATTTTCGAAATTTGGATTAATCAGAATTTCCGAATAACGGAAAATGTGTCCGAATTTTGATTTTGAACTAAATGAACTGCGCGTCTACTTGCTACCCTCTCTTTCATTTCTTTCTCCCCTCCTTTTCCTCCCCCTGTCCCCGCACCCCTTCCTTCCCTCTTTTTTCCTTTTCCCCTACCCACTTTTCCTTTCTCCCCCCCCCCCCTTTTCCCTTCCCTCTCCCTTCCCCCCCCATTTCCCTCCCCTCCACACTCCCACATTCACACTCTCTCCCACCCCTTCCCCCCTCCCTTTCACTGTTTGATTCGCCATCCTCACGGGCACACCCACTAGCACTTCCCTCTTTACACACTGCTTATGGATCCACTTATGGCTTGCCTATTATATTCAGTTGAACAGGTCCTTCTCCAGTTTGTCCCCCTTGGTCCCCGCGGGAGACCTCTCCTCATGGTGGCTTTGGCGTCTAAGCTGTTGGGATATTTGTTTTAATTAAGCGGCACACTGCTTTTTGTTCCCCAAACTGTACATTAACTGTTTTTAATGAAAGGTTGTTTTTCATGTGTCTGTGCACATCCAACCCTTTCTATTGCTAATATTAATGAATGTATATTGATTCATTTTTAAACTCTCCTGACGAAGCGATTCAATTGTAAAACTAGTTGAGAAATTCCCCTCCTCCACGCGATCCCTATTTTTACTGTGATCTTCCCCCTCCTGGGATATCCACTACCGATGATCTGTATGGTCGACTGACGTTGTTTTTTTTTGTATTGTAATGTATTGTTTTTGTTTTTTTTATGTCTTTTATTTTCTTAATACTATGTTAATAAATTTAGATTTTTTATAATAATGCTCTTTTTGAGTTCACTTGTTTATCCTGTACCGCTATAGTCCTACTGCCCTCTTCTTTCCGTAGCTTCTCGCTTCTGGTCTTTAGGCCCTTTTCACACTGGGGTGTTTTTCGAGCCTTATTCAAGCGTTTTTCGAGCGTTATTACAGCAAAGCCTTATCTGCAATCCCAATGTGTTGGTAAAGCACCGATAAGACCCTTAAGTTTTAGGGTGTTTTTGCAGTGCCTCTGTGTGAAAGGGTAAGGCGTTTTTACAGCGCTTTTCAATTCATTTCAATGGAGAGGGGCATTTTTGGAGCGTTTTTTTTTCAGCGCTCAAAAGCTGCTCCAAAGATGCTGCTTGCAGAACTCGGTGTGAAAAGGTCCATTGAGATGCATGGAGAGCTTTTTATGAAAAGGTCCATTGAGATGCATGGAGAGCTTTTTAAGGGGTCTTAGGGTCATTGGGGCAGGGCTGTCCTAATGAGAGGGCACACCTGGGCACTGCTGGGGGGCCCCTGCACCTTCCCCAAAGCAGCTGGCCCTTGGGCCCATGCTGCCCCAAAATGGGGGGCCCATGATGGCACTGAGAGTGATAGATACACAGGGGAGGCAGTCTGCCTCCTACCTACTTGATGTCTGTTTACCTTTACTGGCATCATTGTAGGGGCCCCAGAGCATTACTTTGCCCAGGGACCCTTGATGCTATTAAGACAGCCCTGCTTTGGGGTCCCTTAAGCCCTATCTCTATTTAAACTAGTTTTCAGGATGATGGTACCATACAATTTATATGTTGTGTATTAAGAGGCTAACAATTAATCTACTTGCTAATTGCTATAATGCTTCTTCTTTGAAAAGAACTTGCGGTGATGGAGTCTCTACATTTTCCTCAGGCTTTGTGTTTCCGGTTCAGAAAGGGAGAGATGTGGGCAGTGGCCATTTTAGGTTGGTAATTCTTTATCACTCTGCATACAAAATCCAAAATGAGGAAAAAGACAAAGATATTGTTGAAATTATAAGAAGAGCTTAGAGCGGCATCAGAAGGGAACGTCTGATTTCCAGGAGAGAGCTGTGGAACCGGCTTTATTAAAGGGGAACTATTCCCACTTCAGCCCCGGAAGAATTGACCCCCTTCCTGACCAGAGCACTTTTTGTGATTCGGCAGTGTAACGAGATGACCCGTGACGCCCAGAGACTTTTGAGGGATGGGGAATACTCCTGTTTCAGCGGCACTAATAACTTGTGGGTCTAAGTCCACCTTGTGCCCCTTTTTGGCATAGGGTGGCTAATAAATCATAATTCATGTTTGCAGGATATACTGGAATATTACAAGTGGTTTATGTTGACCTGACCAGGTCAACAAGACAGTGACTCATTTCTCTTTGTAAAAGACTGTAGAGGTGTTAATTCAGATCTGCCCCTAGACCTTTCTATTGTGTGATAACACTGTTTAAAGCCTTTTGTTTATCAGGTGTAAATACCTTTCTGTCGGAGACAGACCATCTGTCTAAAGATGTGGATTGAAGGGCAACTTATTGTGTGATGGTATTTTGTTTGAATTCTATTGATAAAAGAATGTGGCTGCTCAGGTGTAGTAATTAGATCATATTAATTATAGCCCGGTACCGAAATGTCTGGATACTAATTAGTAATTAGCCCCAGTGTGTGAATAGGGGGGTGGAGCTTTCATTGTCCCTTTGATTACTGTCACATGCTTGTAACTGCATAAAAAGCTGAGATGAAACCATTAAAGCATTCATTCATTTTAAAACCAGAAGATAGAGCTGTCAGTCTCATTTTCTGGGGAATTGATATGGATCGTGTCTGCTGGATTGTGGAGTGTCGTATGAGCTGTCGTGGGTAGATGGAAGGTCGTAAACGGTGGTGACCGTTACAGGCAGTGCATTGCTTTAACTGACAATTGCGCAGTCGTACGACGTGGCACCCAAACAAAATTGACGTCCTTTTTTTCCCACAAATAGAGCTTTCTTTTAGTGGAATTTTATCACCTCTGCGGTTTAAATTTTTTTGCGCTATAAACAAAAAAAAAAGGGGTACATTTTGAAAAAAATATGTATTTTTTTTACTTTTTGCTATAATAAATATCCCCCAAAAATATATAAAAAAACATATTTTTCCTCAGTTTAGGCCGATACGTATTATTCTACATATTTTTAAAAAATCGCAATAAGCGTTTATTGATTGGTTTGCGCAAACTTTTTTGGCCCGGATTCAAAAAGCACTTACGCCGACCTATCTCGAGATACGCCACGTAAATGTAAATATGCGCCGTCGTATCTGTGCGCTGTGCCCACAGAACTAAGATACGCCTAAAAACTGACTTCATCCGACCGACGTAACTTGCCTACGTCGACGTATAGTGGGCGCATATTTACGCTGGACGCATTTGGAACTCCCATTGATTTTTAATGCAAATATGCAAATGAGGGAGATACGCCGATTCACGAACGTACTTGCGCCCGGCGCATGTTTTAAGCGTTTTGCGCAAGGTTTACGTCCGGCGTAAAGTTATTCCCCAGATTGGTGGCTCAGCTCATGATGCAAACGTATGGACCAGGGATCAAACGCCGTCTAATCTTACGTAGTTTACGTATTATGTGAATAGGGCTGGGCGTAGGTTAAGTTTACGTCGTAGGCAGTGATTCGACGTATCTTACCTAGTTGTTTCTACGTAATTGTGAGCATGCGCACTGGGGTGCGTCCAAGGTACGACGCATGCGCAGTTCATTTTAAGTACTTGTCTGAAGCTCAGGCCATCATTTGCATGGGGTCACGCTTCATTTAAATGTATCACGCCCACTTCCAGCCCACTTCCACTCACGCTGACTTACGCCTAGGAATATACGCTACTCCGCCGCAGAGTTGGGAGCATTGTGAATTCCATGCTTCCCTCTCTGCGCTGCGCCGGCGTAGCGTAAAACACATACGCTACAGCGGCATATATATGCGCCGATGTATGTGAATCCGGACCATAGCGTCAGAGTGTAAGCAGACAGAGCACACGAAGGAAGGAGCTGCTGGGATCTGTGGAGTTATACTAATAATAACAACGAGGAGGCTTTGGATTCTAGGCCGGAAGATGCTGACCCACACGGGGCCGTCTGCGAACTGAGGTGCGCCTAGGACAGAACAGAGCTTCATGAACTCTGAAACACGGTAACAGCTCCTGCCAGAGGACTGTTTTTGGGCAATTGTAAACTCATCTACCAATCACTGGTATGCGGTTTGATCTTTAAACATCCCTGACGGTGGAGAGTGCATCTTCCAGGATTTACACAGATATATAATCCAGGCCCTTTTGATCCAGTCTTGTGGTGAGTGCATCCCCAACTGGGGATTAATCATCCCCCCACGTGGTGAACACCCCCTCTCTTGGTGAAAGGAGCACTTAATTAAGGACTGTCTTCTGTGTTTTTACCATCTGCACTATCATCTTATCCCTAAAAGATTTTTTTGGACTTTTAGAAGAATCTCAGATTTGACTTTGAGATCAAGCGCTGCTACAGTATTTTATGCAACTTATGGACTCTTTTAGGTTTTAACTTTTTAGTTTTCAACCTGTTTGGGTTCCATTGGTCTATTGTACTGTGTTTTTCACATTGTTCTATTTTATTCAGCAGCAGCTATCCATGTGCATATCAGATAATCTATTCTAAGATACCTTGAGGTGTTGTACCTAAGCGCTGAGTGGTGTTACATTGAAGGAAGGGCTACGGTTACACCATTTTATTGCAGGTTGATTTTCCCACAGGAGCCATTCTGTCAATGTATATGTGTGTTACGCGTTCGGCAAGTGGATACTCACCTTCTCTCTAGCACTGCAGTGTCCTGGAGCTTCTGCTACAATGCTACAATGCTGCAAATAAGTAAGTGATAGCTGGGGGGAAAAAGATAGAGTAAATCAGGGGTGGCCAATATGAAAATGATAGAGGGCCTCAAGTGTGGCCACTGACACGTCCAGGGAGCTGTGCAATAATAGAGTATTTTTGTCCATTGAGGTGCATGGTATCAGGTTAGGCTACCCATTTAAAATGAATGGGCTATAATGCACCTCAAGGGCCCAAAACTTTGGTCCTGTTGTGTTTTTTTTAGTACAATAAATCACAGCAGGGGTGTCAATGGCAGAAATAATAACCTACCCGGGGAATGATGGGGCAGTGATGTCACATGGGGCGTGGCCACCGTGGACTTCACCGGGTGGCCCCACCCCATGGCTATATAAGTAATGGCGGACCCAGCATTACAGCGGGAGAGAGCGTCGGGAGAACATCAGAGGAAGAGCAGAGGGAGAACACAGCGGGAGAAGACAGCCAGAGAAAGGAGAACTGGCAAATTCTCTTTGTACTGATGTCGAAGGGGGGCAGAGGCTGCAGCATTGGGAACATGTTACATATTCCACCCTAAAAACAAGTGGAACATGTGACATGTTCCTAAAGGCAAACTTAACCTTTATTCGTTTCCGGACCAGTAATACTGCGGCAGGCTGCCCCCCCCCCCTTGCGCAAGCCGTCGTAACTGTATGTCAGCTGTTTTAAGACGTCTCCGGCGGCGCACAAGCACTGCCAGAAGTGCACGCGGGTGCCCGAAGCGTGTCTCCGGAGCCAATGCGGGTGCTTGTTAGAGAACGAGAACGTGGATGTGCGTGTGCAAACACACATTATGGTTCTCTCAGGGGCAAAGAGACTGATCGTGTACTCATACAATGTATGAACACCGATCAATCTCTTCCCCTAGTCAGTCCAACCCCCCTTCAGTTAGAACACACATTAAGGAACACATTTAACCCCTTCATCGCCCCCTAGTGTTAACTCCTTCCCTGCCAGTGTCATTTATACAGTAATCAGTACATTTTTATAGCACTGCTCGCTGTATAAATGACAATGGTCCCAAAAATTTGTCAAAAGTGTCCGCCATAATGTCGCAGTCCTGCTAAAAATCACATATTTCCGCCATTACTAGTAAAAATAATAATATTTAAAATGCTATAAATCTATCCCCTATTTTATAGACGCTATAACTTTTGCGCGAAACAATAAATACATGCCTATTGCGATTTTTTTTACCAAAAATATGTAGAATACGTATCGGCCTAAACTGAGGAAAAAGTTTGTTTTTTTATATATATTTTTGGGGATATTTATTATAGCAAAAAGTAAAAAATATTGCTTTTTTATTCAAAATTGACACTCTTTTTTGTTTACAGCGCAAAAAATAAAAACCGCAGATGTGATCAAATACCACCAAAAAAAGGTCTATTTTTATGAAAATAGGACGTCAATTTTGTTTGGGCGCAACGTCGCACGACCCCGCAATTGTCAAATAAGACACAGTGCCGAATCGCAAAAAATGGCCTGGTCTTTGGGCAGCCAATTCCTCGGGGGCTTAAGTGGTTAATAGTGTTGAGCGGAATACGCCATATTCGATTTTGCGATATTGCGCGAATATATAGAAGAATATTCGCTAATATCGAATATTCGTGATATTTTATCCAAAAAAATTTTGATTTCTCATAAACGGAGATCATTTCCTGTATTACTAAACTAATATGCACTAAACACTAAGGGGTGGATTCACAAAACAATTACGCCTGTCTAACTGGGGTTAGACAGGAGTAATTTCAAATTTCCCGCGGCGTATCACTAGTTTGAATTCTCAAACCATGATACGCCGGCTTCGGGCTTCGATCCGAGAGGCTTACGTCTTCGTAAGCCTTCGGATCTACGCTGCCATCTATTTGCGGCCGCTGGGAGGAGTTCGCGTCGTTTTAATGCGTCGGGATATGCAAATGTGTTTTTACGGGGATTCACGAACAAACGAGCGAGCGTCGCAATCGTTTTCGTCTATTTTTTTATACGTAAAGTTAGAGCAGCTTTTTGCTGCTCTAACTTTACGTAGCCCATGTTAAGTATGGCCGCCGTTCCCGCTTCGAATTTATTTAATTTTTTATTTTGTTTACGTAACTCGTCGGGACGTGGATCGCCCGTAAAGTACGCTACATAAACAACGAATGACGTCACGACGTGATTTCGCGCAATGCACGGCGGGAAATTTGCGAACGGAGCATGCGCAGATCGATCGCCGCGGGAACGCGCCTACTTTAAATGTTTCACGCCCCCTACTCGCGCGGATGGATTACGACGGGAGAAATACACTACGCCGCCGTCGTTTACCGAAAAAAATCTACCTGAATTCCACGTAGATCAAGGTAAAAAACGGCGGCGTAGCGTATTTCTGATACGCTACGATAATCCATTTCTCTGTGAATCCACCCCTAACTCTACACTAACTCTACTTAAAAGAAAGGAGAATAAGGGGGCAAAAGAAGGGCGGAGAAGAAAATCGCGCAATATTCCTTTTGCCGAATATTCGAGTTATTCTGATTGGCTCTGATGCAAAAGAAGGGCCGAGTAGCTGATGCGATTCTTTTATGTTGCCGACAATTCGCAATGCGAATTTTCGGCAACATAAAAGAGTCGCATCAGCTACTCGGCCCAGGGTCTCTCTCTAATCATACCAGCAATGCTTTTAGACGTCGATGGAGATCACTAGGATGTGATCGGTTTTAAAAATAAATTTGAAAAAATACGAATATTCGCCATAGCGAATATTCGCCGCAATATTCGAGTTATTCGCGAATACTCGAATATGCAATATTCGTAGCGAATATTCGCAATGCGAATATTCGTGAGCAACACTAGTGGTTAAAGGGTCACTTCGCTTTCCTAGATAAAAGCAGATTAAAATACAATAAATGAAGCATATACAATCGCTAATTGTACAAACATTGCATTGGGAAAATTACCTGAAGTTCCTGAATAAAGCCCTCTCTGTCCCAAAAAAAAACACATATATTCACAACACATAGGTAGGGTCGATTACGAGTGCTAAATGGTATACTGAGTGTAACTGAGATATTACCAAAATGAAAAAAAATAAAAAAATCTCTGGGACTCAACGGGAATTTAGAGAGAAAAAGGTTTGGGGTCTCAAGAGGTTAAATTGGATAAGGAACTCTGAGGCCTCGCACACACGACCAAGGAACTCGTCGCAAATGGAACATCGTTTTCCTCGACGAGGTTCTTGTCAGGCTTGTCGAGAATCTTGTCACGCTTTCCTTGCGTACACACTGTCAAGACAAAATCTCGTCGTTCTCAAACGCGGTGACGTACAACACGTACAACGGCACTATAAAGGGGAAGTTCCATTCCACTGGCGCCACCCTTGGGGCTGCTTTTGCTAATCTCATGTTACTGCAGGTTAGTAAAAGTTTGGTGAGAGACGATTCGCGCTTTTCAGTCTGTTACAGCGTGACGAATGTGCTATCTCCATTACGAACGCTACTTTTACCGAAGGTGCGCTCCCGTCTCATACTTTATTCTGAGCATGCGCGGGTTTCTAAGCATACACACCAACGTGTTTCTCGTCGTAAACCAGCCCGACGAGAAACACGACGAGGAAATTGAGACTCCCGACGAGGAAAAACAGAACTTGTTCTCTTTTTTTCTCGTCGAGTTCCACGTCAGTTTTCTCGACGAAAAAGCTCTGCCACCAAGTTTCTTAATGGATTCTGTCGAGGAAAATGGTCGTGTGTACGAGGCCTCAGAGACTTTTATTTTTCAAGTTTTCAAGATGAAATCATAATTTTAAATATATATGCAAAATGTTTGTTTTTGTTTTTTCCTTTTTTAATCTTCAATAAAAAAATTTTTTTTCAAAATGCTGTTAATTAAACGTATTTACATTTTGCACCTGCTTTTATGTGTCTTAGGTGAAAATTGAACCACACTCATATAGTGAACACACACAGTGTTCTTAAAAAAAAGCTGTTTATTTCTCTCTATAAATACAGTTATGATAGCACACAAAATATTATTTTAAATCTATCCCTGTAATCTATCATTCTATCTATCTATTTATCTACACCTTCCATATTTATGTATTTATTATGTTTAATGTAATTTATCTATTAATACATATTTAAATTATCAGGGCTTTTTTTGATGTTATAAAATAAAACACAAAAGGAAAAATAACTATGTATTCTACAGTGTATAATTTAAAAATAACACTGGTCTGTATAAATGTCTTTGGAAACATAGAAGAGTAACGGCAAAAAAAAAAAATAATTCAATTGGTCAGTCGAGTCTGCTCCAATTTATTTATTTTTTTATAATTTTTCTTTTTTACTTTTGTTAACTTTTATTTTCTTTATTTTGTCTTTGTCTCCTACCTCATCATTGACAATCAACAGATCAATATATAATAAGAAAACACAAAGGTCTTGTTACTAGTTACAGTAGCCACCAATATAACCAATGTTAGGAAGTCATTCATTTTATAATTACATTTTATAACTATAACATAATAATTATTTAAAAAAAAATGTTTTTAAATTTTTTGTACTTTTTTTATTCCTGTTTTGTTTTTTCTTGTTTTAACCTTTTTTGTTGTCTTTGTCCCCTACCTCAAAATTTACACAGTCAACAGATCAATATAAGAAGAAAAGAAAACGGTCTTGTTTCTAGTTAGCCACCAATATAACCAATGTTAGGAAGTCATACTTTTGTAATTATATTTTATAATTATAACATAATAAATGCAAATTTTAATATAAGTTTTAATTTTTGTTGTACTTTTTTATTGCTGTTCTTTATTTTTGGCTTATTTTAACTTTTTTTTTTTGTCTTTGTTCCCTACCTCAAAATGTACAGTCAATAGATCAATATAAGAAGAAAAGACAAAGGTCCTGTTACTACCGTGTTTCCCCGAAAATAAGCCTGGGTCGTATATTAATTTTGGCAACAAAAGACACAGTAGGGCTTATTTTTGGGGTAGGTCTTATGTAATGTGATGTCTCCTCTCTCCCTGCCTGACAGGAATCTCCAGTGTGAACAGAGCTAAAATTCTTGTCAAATCCTATAATCCACTGTATTATAGTAGTATATAATGTAAATGTGTGTTTCTGTAATATAATTGTGCCAAATACCTTCGTTATAGCGCAGCTCTGCGCTTCTGTGAACCGCCGGATCTCTCTTTCCCACAATTATATTGCAGAAACACACACATATACATTGTATACTGTAATAGAGTGAATTATAGGATTTAACAATCATTTTAAACTAGGGCTTATTTTCGAGGTAGGGCTTATATTGCAGCTCTCATGGAAAATAGCGCTAGGTCTTATTTTTGGGGTAGGTCTTATTTTCGGGGAAACACAGTAGTTAGCGCATATTGTTAAAACAAAAAATAACAAAGAACAGGAATAAAAAAAAGTACAAAATATATGCGTCAAATTTTTCACGTTTTACATTGTTTGCGTAACTCGTCCGTGAATGGGGCTGGCCGTAAATTACGTTCACGTCGTAACCAATGAGTCTTAGCGGCGAAATTTGGAGCATGCGCACTGGGATAAGTCCACGGACAACACATGCCCTGTTAGTAAAAAAACTTCATTTACGTGGGGTCACACTTAATTTTAATAAAACACGGCCACATCAAACACTTTTGAATTAGGCGGGCTTACGCAGGCCCATTTACGCTACGCCGCCGTAACTTAGGGAGCAATTGCTTTGTGAATACAGCAATTGCCTCTCTAATTTACGGCGGCGTAGCGTATCTGAGATACACTACGCCCGCACAAATATATGCTGCTCTACGTGAATCTACCCAACAGTATTTAATAACGAAGGTAATGTAATCTTGAACTGTATCCATCAGTCTAAAATAATTTTCTAAATGTTATTGTTTTTGCCTAAATAATAAAAAAAAAAAATTGTCAACCCTCCCCCCACCGTGCTTGAACCCCTTTAGTAGTCACATGACTGCCATGGCGGTTTTTGAAGTAAACAGTAGCAGCTTTTAGAATTTTAGTCTCTACCACTTAGGAAGAAACAAACACGTCCACTTACCGTAATCTGACACCAAACGCAGTGCAGTCCCGTGAGGCCTTGATAACATTTAATGGCTTTGTGACACTTTTCACATCTTGTCGGGCAGTTTCCTTCCACCCAAAAATGGTGCATGATCTGTGGGGGGGGGGGGGGGGGGGGGGGGGGAGAGCAGAGAATTTGTAAAACGCATCTTTCTTATTCATCTGTGAAAAGTAATTTTGTCATATATACCCATAGATTTACTGCTACAGTGGGGGGTGGCTGTGCAGAATCACGCCTTTACTGTACCAAAAGTATTGGGACAACTGCCTTTACACGTACATGAACTTCAATGGCATCCCAGTCTGATCACCGCCATTATTCGTATACAAAAATATATAAAAAAATTCCAGTATATATCCCACACTATAACCACTTAAAGGGGTAATTCCCCCAAAAACCTTTTTTTAACATTGATTGAGGCTCGTTATGTCAAGGGGAATCGGGTGTTTTTTTATTAGAAATGAAGCAGTACTTACCGTTTTACAGATGCATCGTCTCCGTCGCTTCCGGGTATGATCGTCTGGTCTGGGCGTGCCTATTTGATTGACAGGCTTCCGACGGTCGCATACATCGCGTCACGAGTAGCCGAAAGAAGCCGAGCGACGGTGCGGCTCTATACTGCGCCTGCGCACCGTCGTTCGGCTACTTTCGGAAAATCGTGACGCGATGTATGCGACCTCGGAAGCCTGTCAATCAAATAGGCACGCCTATAGTCGGAGCCCATACCCGGAAGCGTCGGAGACGATGCATCTGTAAAACGGTAAGTACGGCTTCATTTCTAAAAAAAAAAAACCCGATTCCCCTTGACATAACGAGCCTGAATAAATGTTAAAAAAAAGGTTTTTGGGGGAACTACCCCTTTAAGGACAGCCTAACGCCAATATATGACGGCAGAATGGCACAGCTGGGCACAATCACGTACCTGTACGTGATTGTTATAAGCCCAGCCGTGGGCCGCGGGCAGGCCCCGCAGACCCGATCGCTGCTGGAGTCCCGCGATCTGTCACCGGAGCTGAAGAACGGGGAGAGGTGAGTGTAAACACACCGTCCCTGTTCTTCGTTGTGGCACTGTCATTGATCGCCTGTTCCTTGACATAGGGAAAGGCGATCAATGACGTCACACATCCAGCCCCGCCCCCATACAGTTAGAAACACATATGAGGTCACACTTAACCCCTTCATCTCCCCCTAGTGGTTAACCCCCAAACTGCAATTGTCATTTTCACAGTAAACAATGCATTTTTATAGCATTTTTTGCTGTGAAAATGACTACGGTCCCAAAAATGTGTCAAAATTGTCCGATGTGTCCGCCATAATGTCGCAGTCACGAGAAAAATCGCTGATCGCCGCCATTAGTAGTAAAAAAAATGTTTTTTATAAAAATGCAATAAAACTTTCCCATATTTTGTAAACACTATAAATTCTGCGCAAACCAAGCGATAAACGCTTATTATGATTTTTTTTTTTAACCAAATATAAGTAGAAGAATATGTATCGGCCTAAACGGAGGAAAAAATTTTTTTTTTATATCTTTTTTGGGGATATTTTTTATAGTAAAAATTGCATTTTTTTTTAATTGTCGCTCTATTTTTGTTTATAGCGCAAAAAATAAAAACCGCAGAGGTGATCAAATACCACCAAAAGAAAGCTCTATTTGTGGATAAAAAAGGACGCCAATTTTGTTTGGGAGCCACGTCGCACGACCGCGCAATTGTCAGTAAAAACGATGCAGTGCCGAATCGTAAAAAGGGGCCTGGTCCTTTACCTGCATTTTGGTCCGGGGCTGAAGTAGATAATTGTCACACAAACCAATCAATATACACTTATTTTTATTTTTTTTAACCAAAGACATGTAACAGAATACATTTTGGCCAAAATGTATTAAGAGATTTTTTTTATGGGATATGTTTTATAGTAGAAAGTAACAAATATATACAGTATATATATTATTTTTTCCCAAACTTGTTGGTCTTTTTTTATTTGTCTAATAAAAAAACAAAGACATAAAAAATGAGGTGAACAAATACCACCAAAAGAAAACTCTATTTGTGTGCAAAAAAATATATATTATTGTTTGGGTACAGCATTGCATCACCGCACAATTGTCAGTTAAAGCAACACAGTGCCAAAATGCAAAAAATGGGCGGTTACAAAACCCTCCGGAGCTGAAGCAGATACTTACATTTGTGTCCTTTAATGACTTTACGTAGGTTTTAATGCAAGATGGGGGTGCTCTGGCAACACAACGTTCATGGACAGTATATTTGCAAACTGCAAAAAAAATATCATATGTATAATAATAATAATAAAAATATACAAGTGTAAAGTAATGCACACTCTATCCCCCAATGATGCTCATTGCTGTTGTGTAGCATACGGAGGAACAAAAAGTTAATCTCTGTACAATTGCCCCACAATTATACCATTTGATATCATCGCCACACTGTTGTCTACCCTGAGGCCTTTTCTGCTGTAATCTCACCTACATACTTAATTATTCCCCCCTTAAGCCAACTATTTCAGTTCCTTGGGAACAATTGCCAGTATACCACATGGTGCACATGGTTCAATTCCAATGGTGATCCCTTGCCTCTTATGATGCCATTCGTTGGCCAATAGGGGCTTTGCTATAAAGGAATGATGTTATTTAGAAGGTCTCATCCCATGTGGAAATTAGTGAATCAGTTAGGATTGATACTTGGGCTGATTCACTGGGAGCAATTGCAAGGATACCACATGGTGCAATTTACAAGCCTTTCCGCTCAACAGGAAGCCTCATCCAATGGTGATCCCTTGCCTCTTATGATGCCATTCGTTGGCCAATAGGGGCTTTCCTATAAAGCAATGATGTCACACAGAAGGTCTCCTCCCATGTGGAAATGAGTGAATCAGTTAATATTTATACTAAGGCTGATCCATGAATATTTGCCAAACATTACGGACCAGCCTGATCGCAGAAATTTGCTAAATTTTGTGAATGGGAAAAGAGGCCCTTGGGAACAATTGTCAGTATATCGTATGGTGACATTTACGAGCTTTGAACTCAACAGGAAGCCTGACCCAATGGTGATCCCTTGCCTCCTGTGATGGCATGCATTGGCCATTAGGGACTTTGCTATAAAAGAATGTTGGCACACAGAAGGTCTCATCCTACAATTCCTTGTACCACTGCCAGTCAACAAATTCAGGAGGATTCCATTGGTTCTTGTTCATGACCAGCTGGAAGGCAACAGCAAGTGGGTGGGCAGTCTGCACTTGTCCACAGAACATGGGGTCCATTAATATTTTTCCAAGGATTACGAACCATCCTGATTGCAGAAATGTGCTTACTTCTGAACTAGAAAAGGGGTCCTTGGGAGAAATTGCCAGTATACCACATGGTGCAATTTTTATGAGCCTACTGCTCATGCTCAGCAGGAAACATGACCCAATGGTGATCACTTGCCTCCTATGATACCATTCATTGGCCATGAGGGATTTTCTTACAAAAAATTATGGCACACGGAAGGTCTCATCCTATGATTCCTTGTGCCACTGCCAGTCAATAAAATCCGGATGCCCATTGGTTCCTGTTCATGACTGGCTAGAGGGCAAGTGGGTGGGCAGTTTATACTTGGCTACAGAACATGGGGTCCACACGTGAACAAAAAAAGGGCCAGAGTCAAAAATCTGTCACCAAACTACTGAATAGCTGAGCTAATTAGTTGAGATTGACCATTTGTTTGTTATTTTGTAAAATTAATCGACTTCCAAAGTAAAATAAGGGTAAACTAAAAAGCTGCTTTTTATATATTAGCTTAAAATCTAAAAATACGAAATACTGATGAAAGGTCTTCAAACCAAACAGAACACAAGAGTGTTTCCAGACAACACAACACACTAGAACCAATATATCTCAGCTTGGACTGTTGTTTCAGTAGGCTTCAGAAGGTCGATAATTACAGGAAACATTATGCATATAAAACGAGAAAACCTTATCAGAGCATGGCAGGAAATGTGTAACTCAATTAGTTCCCAAGTAAAATTTTTAAAAAATGACCCCCCGAATGATGAGCACTTTGAAGACAAATTGATGGCAGCCAAATGGACTGGTGTCATTTGTTAATAAAATATCTACATTTTCCAAAATATATGCTTATGAGCAGCTGGCAAGCAAGAAAGTAAAAGCCATATGAGTTTATGATCCTTCGTCTATTGGTTTATCTGATCCTTAAATAGCTGATTAGTCCATTTCCAGATAGCAAGTGTTGTCATAGATGCCATGTACTCGGTACAAGTTCATTTGTAACCTACAACAACACCACTATGTCTTCATTGCGCCAATTTGTTGCTTTCCGGAATACACCATCTGCTTCGAACATTTGATTTTCCAGGCACATTAAGGAAAAAAAAAATATGACATTGTAGTATCAATGTCATTACTTCGAAAACAAGACATGTTGTGCTGATTGTAAGTGGGAAGAGCGAGTTTGATGCTACTTAGAAAGTTTATATAAACTTTTAACAAAACTGGGTGAATGGGGTCACTGCTTTTAAGGAAATCAGAAAATTGGGTTGTAAGCAAATTTGGTAAGTGAAAAAATTTAAGGAAAGAAAACAAAAGAACTAATGACTATTAGTATTGGGTATTGGCCTTGGAATAAAAATTGGGTTAAGATAAAAAATGCCACTAAATGGACATAATATATCCATTGTATGATTCTTTATTTTAAAATGGCAGTTGCGGGAGTTTGATATTATTTAAAACAATTATATAAACTCTTCGGCCTGGTTAACACCTATGCATTTTCAGGACTTTTGCAGATTTTGCCCTACAGAACGTGACCCATAGGAAACTATGTTATATCGACTGTAGTGTGTTCCTACACTTAAAATGCTTAGGTGTGCAGCAGGCCTTACACTGGGTGAGTAGGGTCATCGGTTTAAGGGAATCAGAAAATTGGATTGAAAGCAAATTTGGTAAGTGAAAATATTTAAACAAAGAAAACAAAAACTAAGGACTGTTGAGTATTGTCATTAGAATAAAAATTTGGTTAAGACAAAAAAAAATGCCACTAAATGTACATAATATGAAGTTATGTCCATTAGATGATTCTTTGGTTAAAAAAGGCAGTTGTGGAGGTTTTTTACTAAAGTTATAACAGCATTTTATAATTTCAGACAGTTGTACTTTTACAGATTAGATCAGCCTTTCTTAACATGGAAGAGCCTTTAAATTAACTTTCCATTCTCAAGGAACCCCTTCCAATAATTATATCTATAGCTCACTGTATATTACTGGGTTGGTCAGTGGGAATAAAGTTCCTTACATTGGTGATCGGTGGGAAGAATGCTCCTTACATTGGTGATCAGTGGGAAGAATGTCCCTTACATTGGTGATCAGTGAGAAGAATGTCCCTTACATTGGTGATCAGTGGGAAGAATGTTCCTTACATTGGTGATCAGTGGGAAGAATGTTCCTTACATTGGTGATCAGTGGGAAGAATGCTCCTCACATTGGTGATCAGTGGGAAGAATGTCCCTTACATTGGTGTTCAGTGGGAAGGATGTCCCTTACATTAGCGATCAGTGGGAAGAATGTTCCTTACATTGGTGATCAGTGAGAAGAATGCTCCTTACATTGGTGATCAGTGGGAAGAATGCTCCTTACATTGGTGATCAGTGGGAAGAATGCTCCTCACATTGGTGATCAGTGGGAAGAATGTCCCTTACATTGGTGTTCAGTGGGAAGGATGTCCCTTACATTAGCGATCAGTGGGAAGAATGTTCCTTACATTGGTGATCAGTGAGAAGAATGCTCCTTACATTGGTGATCAGTGGGAAGAATGCTCCTTACATTGGTGATCAGTGGGAAGAATGCTCCTCACATTGGTGATCAGTGGGAAGAATGTCCCTTACATTGGTGTTCAGTGGGAAGGATGTCCCTTACATTAGCGATCAGTGGGAAGAATGTTCCTTACATTGGTGATCAGTGAGAAGAATGCTCCTTACATTGGTGATCAGTGAGAAGAATGTTCCTTACATTGGTGATCAGTGAGAAGAATGTTTCTTACATTGGTGATCAGTGAGAAGAATGTCCCTTACATTGGTGATCAGTGAGAAGAATGTTCCTTACATTGGTGATCAGTGAGAAGAATGCTCCTTACATTGGGGGTCAGTGAGAAGAATGCTTCTTACATTGGTGATCAATGGGAAGAATTCTCCTTACATTGGTGATCAGTGGGAAGATTGTTCCTTACATTGGTGATCAGTGGGAAGAATGTCCCTTACATTGGTGATCAGTGGGAAGAATGTTCCTTACATTGGTGATCAGTGGGAAGAATGTTCCTTACATTGGTGATCAATGAGAAGAATGCTCCTTACATTGGTGATCAGTGGGAAGAATGCTCCTTATTGTTGGTTGACTTTAATAATAATGCTCCTTTTATTGGTGGTCATTGAGGAGAACCCCCCTTATAATAGCTTAAAATAACATTTGGTGTTAGTGGAAATTTATCTGAGAGGCAGAAACTCCTCATTGCTCAAGGAACCTCTAGAAACTTCTAGAGCAGTAGTCTCCAAATTTTCTACACAAATGTTCTCCAGACTTTAGGGGAGTTGGACTGCGGCCAGTGGAAATTTTCCTGGCATCAGTGGGAGTAAATATCACATTTGGTAAAAGGGAAAGGAATAATTCCCCATTGTTGGAATCTTAGGGAAGAATAGTACCCTGGTTGAGCAAGTTAGGATTAGATGGTTGAAAATACACCGGCTGCAAAGGCCAATGTCCTACACATGGTCTCCAAAAACTGGTGTTGGCTTGCACAGAGACAGGGCTCTACAAGGGAGCAGGAAGGACAAATATGACACTAGAAGATGACATTTTACCCAGTCAATGCTAACAGCGATGGGCTAGCACTTAAAATGTACTAGCACTAGTACAGAACTGAACACAGCATTAAGGACTAAGGGTTACTATGCCAGAAGAAGGGAAAAGGAACATAAAGTGATTGCCATATTTTAACATACTGCAATGTGGCCTAAATGAGTACACCCCAAAAGATTTGTCAGAAAACTTTTACTTTTCTTTCAGAATCAACATCTTATATGGGACACTATACTAAGGTGCCTGCCCTGCTGAAGAAGTAGTGTTTACGCAACGCGTCCGGGGACAGGAATTACCCATATATGTCGCTCGCTACCATCTGAACCCCCGTTTTGATGTGTTCTCTCTGTCCGGTTCTGCAAGTTTCTTGATGCCTGTTGTCTTTTATACAATGTGAGTAAGCTGTGAGCTATACTTTCATTAAACCCTTTAAAGCATATGGAAGCTCTTAGATGGTTGTTTTTTCTCTCTGTCTTGGTATGTTCATCATGACTGATGTATGAGGATAAGTGACAACATCTTCACTCCTGGGCTACCTGGCTGACTTATATGCATATTGGACCATCTGGTGATACAGTGGTCTATATTGGAGGTAATAGTATTTTATCCTCTTGGTGGTGGGATCACTCCATACTTTTGCTAACCTATCACCTGGCGGATTCTATGGTCGGATATTTCAGATATCTTGGATGAATGGACATTCTGCACCAAATATTTTTTTGGACACCTATCAATTTAAATTATTTTGATGTTTACCCATATTTATTTGAATTTTGATTATTGGTAATCATTTTTACACATCCTGTAATTTCAGGATTCACCATATATTATAGTATATAGTATCCATTACATATTTACTTATTTGTTTACTGTTTGCGCTGCACTTTTTCTATGTTGTAACTAACTATACTACAAAATACTTCCCCATTGATTGCAAACAAGAATTGTTCATTTGCGCACACAGTATTTTCCCTAACAAACTCAATCAAAAATGAATACACCCCAATAAAAGTCTTATGCCGCATACACACGATCACTTTTTGTGATGAAAAAAAAACGACGTTTTATCCCACTAAACAAAACGACGTTTTTCAAACTTAATTTTAAAAAACGACGTTGCCTACACACCATCGTTTTCTGAAAATGCTCTAGAAAAGCGCGGTTACGTACACCACGTTTGACGGCACTCTGTTCCATTGAAGCTCCCGTCTCATAACTTGCTTCTGAGCATGCGCGGGTTTAAAAACGTCGTTTTGCCCACACACCATCATGTTTTATGACACAATTATTCATTAAACTGGGGTGATTGTTTCCCGTGACACAATATGGTGTACACTGCAGAGGAATGGCATGTATGGGTGTCGTCCACAAAGGAATCCTCTCTTAATGACCATACACAAAAAATTCTGCCTAGAAAATGCCAGGGCCCCATTCTGAAAAAGAATAAGACTACTGGGACTCTGTACTCTGGAGTGATGAGACCAAGATAAGCGTTTTTTTTTTTCGAACTGATGGCTACAAAACTGTATGGCGTTGCAAAGGTGAGGAGTACAAAGCAAAACGCATTGTGCCCACAGTGACACATGGTGGTGGCCGTGTCCTTCTGTGGGGCTGCATGAGTTCTGTTGGTGTCGGGGAGCTGCATTTCATTGATGGTATTATGAATTCACAGATGTTCTGCTCTATATAGAAAGAGAAGATGCTACCATCACTCCGTGCCCTTGGTTGTTGTGCACTTTTCCAACATGATAATCATCCACATCTAAGGCCACCATTGTATTTCTGAAGAAGAACAGGGGGAAAGTGATTCAGTGGCCAAGTACGTCTCCTGATTTGAACCCAATCAGGGAACACCTGTGGGGAATTTTGAAGAGACAAGTTGAGCATCACTCTCCATCCAGCATCCAGACTCTAAGGCCGCGTACACACCATCGGACATATCCGATGAAAACGGTCCGCGGACCATTTCCATCGGATATGTCCGATCGGGAGTTTGATCCGATGGCGTGTACACACCATCGGATCAAATTCCCCGCCGCCGGACGGCGCGGTGACGCGGCGGTGACATTGACGCCGCCGCGTCACCGCCACGTCACCGCACCAGGAAGTAAAACACTTCCGCGCATGCGCCGAATCCATTCGGCGGCGGCGCGGCGGCGGTGGGGGACGACATGTCTGCTGGTAAGTGTACTAACCAGCAGACATGTCGGGCGGACAGATTCCCACCGGATAGATTTCAAAGCATGCTTTGAAATCTGTCGGGTGGAGAAATCTGTCCGCTAGCCCATACACACGAGCGGAGATGTCTGCTGAAACGGTCCATCGGACCGTTTTCAGCGGACATATCCCCTCGTGTGTACGAGGCCTAAAAGAGAGAGGCCCGGATTCACATACATCGGCGCATATATATGCCGCCGTACCATATCTTCTTAACGCTACTCCGGCGCAACACAGAGAGGGAAGCATGGAATTCACAAAGCAAATGCTCCAAACATTGTGCCGTCGTAGCGTATATTCGTAGGCGTAAGTCAGCGTAAGTCAAAGTAGGTGGAAGTGGGCTGAAAGTGGGCGTTCCTTTTAAATGAAGCGTGACCCCATGCAAATAATGGGCTGAGCTTCAGACAAGTACTTAAAACAAACTGCGCATGCGTCGTACCTTGGACGCATCCCAGTGCGCATACTCACAATCACGTCGAAACAACTGCCTAAGATACGTCGAATCACTGCCTACGACGTGAACGTAATCTACGCCCAGCCCTATTCACGTATAACGTAAACTACGTAAAATTAGACGGCGTTCGCTCCCTGGTCCATACCTTTGCATGGGTTGCGCCTCCAATATGGGGAATAACTTTACGCTGAACGTAAACCATACGCAAATCGCTAAAAACATGCGCCGGGCGCAAGTACGTTTGTGAATCGGCGTATCTCCCTCATTTGCATATTTGCATTGAAAATCAATGGGAGTGCCAAATGCGTCCAGCGTAACTATGCGCCTACTATACGCCGGCGTAGGCAAGTTATGTCGGTGGACTGAAGCCTGTTTTTAGGCGTATCTTAGTTCTGTGGGTACCGCTCACAGATACGACGGCGCATATTTATACTTATGCGGCGTATCTCGAGATACGTCGGCGTAAGTGCTTTGTGAATCCGGGCCATTGTTCTTGAAAAATGGAAAAAGATCGATGTTGCAATATGTCCCCAACTTGTTCATTCCGTGCCTAGAAGACTTGGTCCTTACAAATCATGGAGGTCATACAAAATACTAGACCAGCCTTTCTCAACCTTTTTACCACTGGGGAACCCTAAAAATAATTTTCAGGTCCCGGGGAACCCAGAGGTGTATTTAGGTTTTGTGCTGCCCTAGGCCTGACTAAACTTGCGCACCCTCTAATTTAAATATGACCCACCCCTTCCTGTCAAAGCCACATCCCTGTCATATTCATGGGAAGAGGACAGAGGGACGCCCTGGGAGAAGGACCGAGGGACGCCCTGGGAGAAGGACCGAGGGACGCCCTGGGAGAAGGACAAAGGGACGCCCTGGGAGAAGGACAGAGGGACGCCCTGGGAGAAGGACAGAGGGACGCCCTGGGAGAAGGACAGAGGGACGCCCTGGGAGAAGGACAGAGGGACGCCCTGGGAGAAGGACAGAGGGACGCCCTGGGAGAAGGACAGAGGGACGCCCTGGGAGAAGGACAGAGGGACGCCCTGGGAGAAGGACAGAGGGACGCCCTGGAAGAAGGACAGAGGGACGCCCTGGAAGAAGGACAGAGGGACGCCCTGGGAGGAGGACAGAGGGACGCCCTGGGAGGAGGAGAGAGGGACGCCCTGGGAGGAGGAGAGAGGGACGCCCTGGGAGGAGGAGAGAGGGACACCCTGGGAGGAGGTGAGAGGGCCGCCCCCCACAAAGTGCCGCCCTAGGCCTGGGCCTTGTTGGCCTAGGCCAGAATACATCCCTGGGGGAACCCCTGATAAAACCCATTCATTGGGGGTCAATGGGAACAATGCCCCTTACTTTGGTGGTCAGTGAGAAGAATGTCCTTTTTTACAGTAGTGTTAAGAATGCCCCCCTTACAGAGAACTATGAATATCATTGGTGTAATACCACTGGCTCCTCCAAGTGGAATTGGCTCAGAACTATGTAGGCAGTGGCACCATCAAACAGAAGGTAAATCAGCCACAGCTCAAGGAACCCCTAGCCACCTCTGGAGGAACCCTAGGGTTCCATGGAACCCTGGTTGAGAATGGCTGTACTACATGGAGTCGTTTTTGTTGTGGGGTATATTAATTTTTACTTCAACTAAATTTGAGTAAAACGGAAGATTTTGTAATTTAAGTTATATTATTAACCTTACTTTAATGTAATGAGCTAAACAAATGTTCTATAACACTCAGTTTTGTCCAAATTTTGTGATATTGATTAAAATCTTACTTTTCAAAAGGGATGTACTCATTTATGGTGTATTTATCTGTATATATATATATATATATATATATATATATATATATATATATATATATATATATATATATATATATATAAATAAAGGGCCGGATTAAGCTACATTAGCATATCTTTAGAGTGGCGTAGCGTATCATCTTTACGCTACGCTGCCGCAACTTAGAGAGGCAAGTGCTGTATTCACAAAGCACTTGCGTCCTAAGTTACAGCGGCGTAGCGTAAATGGGCCGGCGTAAGCCCGCGTAATTCAAAGTAGGTGGAAGGTGGGCGTGATACATGTTAATGAACTGTGACCACATGTAACTGAGGTGCCGAACGAATGGCGCATTCGCCGTCCGTGGACGTATCCCAGTGCGCATGCTCTGAATCACGTTGCAAATACTCAATGCTTTCGACGTGAACGTAACTTACGCACAGCCCTATTCGCGAACGACTTACGTGAACAACGGAAAATTTGACGCTGTTCCGACGTCTATACTTACATTGCCTGCGCCTCATATAGCAGGGGTAACTTTACGCCGGTCATAGGCCTTACGTAAACAACGTATATCAATGCGCCGGGCGCAACTACCTTTCTGAATCGGCGTATCTAGCTCATTTGCATATTTTTAATGGGAACGTCTAATGCGTCCAGCGTAACTATGCGCCCACGATACGCCGGCGTAGGCAAGTTACGCCGGACGACTGAAGCCATGTTTTTCGGCGTATCTTGCTTTCAGAATCGGCGTAAAGATGCGACGGCGCACATTTGAATCTACGGCGGCATATTAGGAGATACGCCGGCATAGATTCTTTCTGAATCCGGCCCAAGATCTTTAGCTTTTTCCTCTTAAAACAAAAGCTGTAACTGGTCTTTTAACCGATTGAGGACCACCGCTGGACGATATAGGTCGACGAAATGACACGGCTGGGCACAAGGGCGTACATGTACATCCCCCTTAAGATCCCAGCCATAGGTCTCGAGTGCGCCGCCGGTCTCACGCTCGCGACCAGGTCCTCTTCTCCGTGACCGCCCTGCGGGAAAAGCGGACCCGATCGCTGCCGGTGTCCCGCGATCGGGTCACAGAGAGGAAGAGCAGGGAGAGGTGAGTGTAAACAAACCTTTCCCGTGCTTCCTAGTGTGGCTGTCGATGATCGTCTGTTTCCTGTCATAGGAAACGACGATCAGTGACGTCACACACACACCCATGCCCCCCCACAGTAAGAATCACACATTAGGGCACACATAACCCCTACAGCGCCCCCTCCTGGTTAACCCCTTCACTGCCAGTGTCATTTTTACAGTAACCAGTGCATTTTTATAGCACTGATCGCTGTGAAAATGACAATGGCCCCAAAATAGTGTCAAAGGTGTCCGATGTGTCCGCCATAATGTCGCAGTCACTATAAAAAAAATCGCTGATCGCCGCCATTACTAGAAAAAATGTATTAATTAAAATGCAATAAAACTATCCCCTACTTTGTAGACGCTATAAATTTTGTGCAAACCAATCAATAAACGCGTATTGCATTTTTTTTTACCAAAAATATGTAGAAGAATACGTATCGGCCTAAACTGAGGAAAAAAAATGTTGGGGGGATATTTATTATAGCAAAAAGTAAAAAATATTGAATTTTTCTCAAAATTGTCGCTCTATTTTTTGTTTATAGCGCAAAAAAATAAAAACCGCAGAGGTGATCAAATACCACCAAAACAAAGCTCTATTTGTGGGGAAAAAAAAGACGTCAATTTTGTTTGGTAGCCACGTCGCACGACCGCGCAATTGTCAATTAAAGCGACGCAGTGCCGAATCGCAAAAAGGGGCAAGGTCCTTTAGCTGCATATTGGTCCGGGTATTAAGTGGTTAAGATGCAACAACCTGTAAATTCCTCCTTCACAAATAAATACTATCATCGCATTACTTAAGGCTCTCTGGTTATTTCATTTTCTCTCTTCAAAGTTTTTTTTTGCGGTAAAGGTTCGTGGCTTTGGCACAGTTTCTGCAAACATCAAGTCAAGTCTTTACTGCCGATCTGCTGCTGGTGGTGATAAGTGAGTTATGGGATTTACTTGAAGCACAGGCCCAGGAGTTTTCATCATCTCCGGGTTGCATTACTTAAAATACAAACCTGCAGATGTGCCTTTTAACCCTTTTACATCGCTAAAAAGGGAGCATTGTCACGAAAGGTCTTACCAGGCATTTCGAATTACAGGACAGAGACTTGCCATAGCCATGCATGCTTTGATTAACGATCGATTTATTTACTGATGGATCTCTCCCGATAGGAATAATCAATCCCAGTCAACCAATATGACACACACAGGGAGATGGATTTTGATTGATAGTTAAGACTGTTTGTTTTTAGTATGTAATTCTATATATATATATATATATATATATATATATATATATATACACGGTATCTCACAAAAGTTAGTACACCCCTC
The DNA here is from genome assembly GCA_029574335.1 of Rana kukunoris. Lineage (NCBI taxonomy): Eukaryota > Metazoa > Chordata > Amphibia > Anura > Ranidae > Rana > Rana kukunoris. The sequence continues at coordinate 9,456,500 of CM056053.1, forward strand.
ACATTTTTGTAAATATTTTCTCTTCTATCTTCTCATGTGACAACACTGAAGAAATGACACTTTGCTACAATGTTGTGTAGTGAGTGTACAGCTTGTATAACAGTCAGTGGTGGCTGGTGCTCCAAATTTTTGGGGGGGCGCAAATGGAAAAAAAAACATTGCAGCCTCACTGTGCCCATCACATGCAGCCACTGTGCCATCAATTGTCACCACTGTGCCATGCCACCAAAAGCAGCCACTGTGCCATCAAACGCCACCACTGTGCCATCAATTGTCACCACTGTGCCATGCCATCAAACGCCACCACTGTGCCATCAACTGTCACCACTGTGCCATGCCACCAAATGCAGCCACTGTGCCATCATTTGTCACCACTGTGCCATCAATTGTCACCACTGTGCCATGCAACACAGCAACTGTGCCATCAAACGCCACCACTGTGCCATCAATTGTCACCACTGTGCCATGCCATCAAATGCAGTCACTGTACCATCAATTGTCACCATTGTGCCATGCCATCAAATGCAGTCACTGTGCCATGCCATCATATGGAGTCACTGTGCCACCAGTTGTCACCACTGTGCCATGCCATCAAATGCAGTCACTGTGCCATCAATTGTCACCACTGTGCAATGCCATCATATGGAGTCACTGTGTCATCAAGTGTCACCACTGTGCCCTTTAATTGTCACCACTGTGCCATGCCATCATATGGAGTCACTGTGTCATCAAGTGTCACCACTGTGCCCTTTAATTGTCACCACTGTGCCCCATGCCACTGTGCTCATTGTCGCCTCTGTGCCCTTTGTCACTACTGTGCCCCATGCTGCCACTGTGCCCCATGATGCCCCTTTCCCTGTTAAAAAAAACACTTACCTGACGCTTCCATGTCCTCCCTCGATGTCTTCTGCCGCCGTGGAGAAGCTTCAGCCAATCAGGTTCCTGATAACCAGAATCCGGGAACCTGATTGGCTGAAACGGCTGTCAGTCTAATGCAAGGACCGCAGATTGCCTGCGCTCCGAGCATAGACTTCCGAGAGCCGGAGGGCGGGACTGGAAAAGCCTATCAGAGCCACTGGCTTTGATAGGCAGTTCCCCTCAGCCAACCAGCTGCCGCTATTCAGGTAACCGGCGCCCTATGTCCGGTTATAGGAATAGACCAGGCAGCTGGCAACAACACACGTTCAATGCATTGAAGTGTGTTATTTGCGAGAGGGAGTGGTGCTGCAGCGCTGCAGCGCCCTCTATAGACGGCCGCCAGAACTTCGGCTAAAATGTCAAAATGACATTTTAGCTGAATAAAAGTTCTTAAAGGGCCCTTTTTTTTTATTTTTTTTATTTTTTTTTGTGACTGCGGGAGGGGGGGCGGCGCCCGTGCGCCCATATGGGCGGGCCGCCAGTGATAACAGTGTACATTTGCTGTCCCCTCAAAATAACTTAACACACAGCCATTAATGTCTAAACCGCTAACAATAAAAGCGAGTACACTCCTAAGTGAAAATGCCCAAATTGGGCCCAAAGTGTCAATATTTTGTGTGGCCACTATTATTTTCCAGCAGTGCCTTAACCCTCTTGGGCATGGAGGTCACCAGAGCTTCACAGGTTGCCACTGGAGTCCTCTTCCCCTCCTCTGTGATGACATCACAGAGCTGGAGGATGTTAGAGACCTTGTGCTCCTCCACTTTCTATTTGAGGATCCCCCACAGATGCTCAATAGGGTTTAGGTCTGGAGACATGCTTGGCCAGTCCATCACCTTTACCCTCAGCTTCTTTAGCAAGGCAGTGGTGGTCTTGGAGGTGTGTTTGGGGTCGTTATTTTGTTGGAATACTGCCCTGCGGCCCAGTCTCTGAAGGGAAGGGATCATGCTCTGCTTCAGTATGTCACAGTACATGTTGGCATTCATGGTTCCCTCAATGATCTGTAGCTCCCCAGTGCTGGCAACACTCATGCATGTTGAACTTCCAGTGACCAGTATGAGAGAGTGAGAGTGATAACACCAAATTTAACACACCTGCTCCCCATTCACACCTGAGACCTTGTAACACTAACGAGTCACATGACACCGGGGAGGGAAAATGGCTAATTGGGCCCTAATTTGGACACTTTCACTTAGGGATGTACACACAATCGTTTTTGTGATGAAATAAAACGACGTTTTAAAAAACGTCATTTAAAATGATCATGTGTGGGCTTTACGTTGTTTTATGTCTTCTGAAAAACGACCAAATTTTTTTTCGAACATGCTTTAATTTTTTATGTCGTTTTTCAAAATGTTGTTTTTTGTGTCATAAAAAATGATCGTGTGGGGGCTAAAACGATGTTTAAAACGATGTTTTTAAACCCACGCATGGTCAGAAGCAAGTTATGACACGAGCTTGAAAAGGAAAAGAGTGCCATTGTACGTGTTGTACGTAACCGCGCTTTGCAAGAGCATTTTCAGAAAACGCTGGTGTGTAGGCAACGTCGTTTATTAAAATGAAGTTTGAAAAACGTTTTTTTTTCATGAGAAAAAAATGTTTATGTAACGGTCACCACCGCTTACAACCTTCCATCCATCCACGACAAGCTTATCTGACACACTCCGACAATACTGCATACACGATCCATATCCATTCCCATAAACAAGACGAGACTCAAGCTCTGCACTTGCTTCAAAGATATGACAATTTATTGGTATTTTCTCAGCTTCTTATACAGTCTCAAGCATAATGCAGTTCATCACAGGACAATGCAATCTCCACCCCCCTATTCACTCACTGAGGATAATTCTTTAATTGGTAGCTAGACATGACGGCACCGTATCATCAATAGGGTTCAATTAACCTTGAATAATAACACAGACATCTAGTTGAATAAGTTCTCTAGACAGCTTTATCACACAATGGCAGAGTCTTGTGAGAGTGGGTGCAATCAACACCTTCAACGGAATGTCTTTACAGTGAATAGCCAACACCTTAAGATATTTCAATAGCCTATTATACAAAGGGATGTGTCACTGTCTTGGTAACCTGGTCTCAAGTCCACATGAACCACTGTTGTAATATTCCAGTCCTGCAATATGAAGTATTAATAATGTCCCATCTCATGTAATATATGAATTATGATTCTTTGTCACCCTATGGCCCTAGTGGACATAAGGTGACCCTAGACATAGGAATATCTCCGTCTGTCACGGTTCAGTCCGTTACAGTTTACAAGACAAAAAACGACCGTGTGTACTCATTTTGTGAGATATATATATATATATATATATATATATATATTGCAAAAGTTGAAGGGGGTGGTGTCTGCGCTGTGATCGGGTGAAAGTGGGAAGGGGACAGACACAGTCTAGGGGTACACGACTGGATCAATGGACGTGGGAAAAAGGATGTATGAACACAAATATTAAGTGCAAAACATGACAATGAAAATAAGTGTACCAGCCTGAAAAATAAAATACAAATGCAAAAACCAACAGCAACGTATATATACCACAAATGATTGGTGAGTGATAAATCCAAGATAAATTGCTAGATAAACATGAAATTATGTGGATACAAAGTGAACAGAAAAGTCAATGTAAGGGAAAAAAGTCTCTGGTGAGTGCTCTTATAAGAACCAGAATCCAGGAAGTGTGGTGCCAGGACAAAGCTTCAGTGACAAACACCTCGGGTGCTCTCTAACTGCTCCCCTTCCTGGCTATAGCACGGATAGCCAAATAAACTCCAAGATGGTGGTTCTCAAATGGCAAGAGTGTGAAAAAGCTCAGCGTCAGTTACACATGGAAGAGACATCAGACAGATAGGATCATGGCACAGGCTGGTAAGGCACCCACTCCCACACAATGGATCACACGGACATACACTCACATGGAGGCTATGTAAGGTGGGCCTATCTCCAACAAACAGCGGGTTCGTAAGTGGTCCTGGATGTTCTCTTAGGTGCTCTTCCACTAGCCGATGGACTGACACTCAGATAAATGACCCCTCAGGAATGCAGGTATGGAAAAAAGAAAGGCAAGCCATAGCACAGTACCGTAGTGAAAAAAGGGAGAATTTAATAAATATAAAACTCACATGTACAACGATATCACCGGGCACATAAACAAACCAAAAACGAGCAGCACGCTCGTCTCCCTGCGTCTGACGGGTAGGCTCTAGTGCTCCTGGGTCCCTACGCGTCACGTCAAGAAGACCGGCGGGCGGTCGGCAAGTAGTTAATATTTGTGTTCATACATCCTTTTTCCCACGTCCACTGATCCAGTCGTGTACCCCTAGACTGTCTGCCCCCTTCCCACTTTCACCCCATCACAGCGCAGACATCACCCCCCTTCAACTTTTGCTGTATTTTTTTTTAAGGACAGAATCTAGGTGTCTGCAGCAGTGTTCCTTCAATCACAACCCCCCACCCCCCCCCCTTCGGTAGCGCAGGAGCCCTTCCAGACATATATATATATTGGAGTCACACCTATAGAATCATATTAACAGATTATAAATATGTCATTGAGTAATTATATAGTACACTAATCCATGATATCAATAAACTCTCTAATTACCAACTTCTGATATAATAACACCTGTTACAAGCTTATTTAAACATGTTGTAAAACAGGGGTGGCCAACCAGTGGCAATCTGTTGTGGCCCGCGACCTCCTGCTCTGGAATGGCGGGTTGGCATGCAAAGATCGCAGGTTGTCGACCCACCATACTACAGCATCAGTGTTGTGATATGAAGCTGGTGGTAGAGGAAGAAAGTGGCTGCAGAGCAAAGCCCCATAAGCCGATGCTTCCTCTACATCGCCAGCATTTGGCACAGGCAGAGTCTATGGCAAAGTTCAGCTAACCCGCGGGATAGACACAGCTGGGTAAACTGCAGCACATCAGTGTGAAAGCAGTCTTAGGCCCTTTCACACAATCAACCCAACCAAATAGGACCCTCAATTAACCTCTACAGAGCGACAGATGTCCGTTTTACGCCTCCCTACCTCCAATCCGAAAAACATTTGTCCCCTTCTATCTGGCCGAATCGGAGGGCCTATAGAGTAGCCATGACCCGCTCTGTGGCCCACGATTGGTTACCAAGTTGCTTAAGTGGCCCTCGCTCTTGAAAAGGTTGGGCACCCCTGTTGTAAAATAACCTATTTTTTATTTAATGTTCATTAGGAAACTCTTCATATAAATTAAATGAAAATTATAATTTTTCCATCCAATTCCTCATGGAACATTATTCGCTATATAAACACAAGCAGATATACTACAGAATGTTTTGTAGCAACGTCAGCTCAATGCCTTGCTCCAGGAATTCAGCCAACATGATTGCGTTTTAAATATATAGGGGTAGATTCATATAGAGATACGACGACGTATCTATTGATACGCCGTCGTATATCTGAGATCCGACGGTCGGATCTATGTGGCTGATTCATCGAATCAGGTTCCGCATAGATCTCCCTTAGATCCGACAGGTGTAAGTGACTTACACCGTCGGATCTTAGGCTGCAATCTCCCGCTGGCCGCTAGGTGGCGCTTCCGTTTGTATACGCGACAAATATGCAAATGAGGAGAACCGCCGATTCAGAAACGAACGCCCGGCCGTCGATCTAAAGATCCGCTGATCTATGTGAATCTACCCCTTAGGGCCAGATTCAGTAACAGTTACGCCGGCGTATCAGAAAACAAGATACGCCGGGTTGCAGCTAAGATACGAGCGGCGTAAATGTTTTACGCCGTCGTATCTTAACTGCAATTTTAAAATGGCCGCTAGGGGCGTTCCCGCTGATTTACGCCGAGAATATGTAAATCAGCGAGATACGCCAATTCCCGAACGTACGCCCGCCCGACGCAGTGACTCCATTTCCGTAAGGGGTTTCCCGGCGTAAAGATAAAGCACCAAAAAGCAAGCGCATCCTATGTTAAGTATGGACGTTGTGACTGCGTCGAATTTGAACATTTTTACATTGACGTTCACGTCGAAAACACTGTCATAATTTGGAGCATGCGCACTGGGATACATTGACGGCTGGCGCATGCGCAGTACGTTCGGCGCGGGATCGCACCTATTTTAAATACTACACGCCCCCTACCCGCAGAATTTGAATTACGCCGGCCAATTTACGCTATGCTGCCGCAACTTTAGGAGCAAGTGCTTTGTGAATACAGCAGTTGCGCGTAAAGTTGCAGCGGCGTAACGTAAATGAGAAACGTTATGCACCCCAAGTTTGGACAGGTAGGTAGTAGGTAGTAGGTAGGTAGTTTGAGGGGAAAAAAAAAGTAGTTTAAGGAAAAAAAAACTTGCCTTTTGGATGCTCGCCCGGCGTTCGTCTGCGGTCTTGCGCGGGGTCCGTCCAGCCTTGTGGGTGTGCGGGTGTCCATCCGCACCTTGCCCGGGGTCGCAGCGGTGTTTTGGATTTGGCGCCTCGCTGTGCAGATCCGGATTTCCTGTTCCTGTTTTCCTGTTCGGCTCCGTTCGTCTCCTCTCTTCCTGTTTCTTCGGCTCCTCTCGGCTCATCTCTGCCTGCGGGTGGAGCCGAGCATAGCCGAGCGTGGCCGAGCCTAGCCGAGTGCACAGTACTGTCATGGTCGTGGCCGACCACCAGGTGGCGCTAGCATTGCAACGGCGCGCACAGGGGCGCCGGGAGCGCGCATTCGCGGCACTTTGACGTGCACACGCACGGGCGCGCGCACGCGCGGCACATCGGCGCGCACGGGAGCGCGCATTCGCGGCAGCGGCGCGCGGGCACGTGAGGACGCAATTTTGGCGCCAGTTCAGGCTATTTAAGGGAGCTCTTCCCATGGCCTCTTGCTGCTCGATCATCAGCGTTCCTGATACCTGCCTGAAGACCCGTTACCTGATTGACCCCCTGTTCCTGTGATCCCGGCTTGTCTTGACCCTTCTGATTGCTGCCCGCCCTGACCTCGGACTGTCTGACGCTCCCTCTGCCTTGCCCTGTACCAGTGACCGCCTGCCTGTTGCCGACCCGGCTTGAATCACGACTCTGCTGCTGCCTTATCCCTGAACCTGATCCGTCTGCATCCGTACTACAAGACACCTTCCTCCTGCTGTCTGCCAGTCATCTGTACCAGCTCCAGTTACCTGCCAGCATCCGTACTACAAGACACCTTCCACCTGCTGTCTGCCAGTCATCTGTACCAGCTCCAGTTACCTGCCAGCATCCGTACTACAAGACACCTTCCTCCTGCTGTCGGCCAGTCATCTGCACCAGCTCCAGTTGCCTGTCAGCACCCGAACTACAGAACACCTTCCTCCTGCTATCTGCCAGACATCCGCACTAGCTTCAATTACCTGTCGGCGTCAGTGCTACAGCATACCTCCAGTAAGACTGATACCGTGTCTGCACGACATCCCCGCCAGGCGCTAGTGTGACTCTAGACTCCAGTACCTCCTGTCTGCACTACCAGGGGTTCCGGGGTCAGAGGAGCAAGAGTGGCCACTCCCGCACGTCAGGCTCTGCTCAGCACCAGGTACGTGACAGTATCGAGCAGCCATGTCTGAGCCTGCACAGGGAGTGGACCCTATGTCTGAACTCTGTCACCATTTGGATGGCTTAACGCAAGCGGTCAGGGCCCTGCAAGAAGGCTACACCCGACTTGAAGACCGCGTCCAGGCCTTGTCCGCAACTTCCTCTACTTCCGCTTCGGGTACTTCTTCTTCTCCCTCTGTCATCATGCTACCACCTGAGCCCAAAGTACCCATGCCAGAGAGATTTTCCGGGGAAAGAAGCAAGTATAGGGCCTTCCGGAATGCATGTGAACTATATTTTGCACTCCAGCCCCGAACCTTCTCTTTAGAGGCCACCAAGGTCGGGTTTGTCATTTCTCTGCTAACCAGCGAACCGCAGGCCTGGGCCCACCGGCTCTTGGAGCAAAAGGACTTATGTCTTGACCGTCTAGATACGTTTTTTCAGGCCATGTCCTTGCTGTACGAGGACCCTCACCAGGCCGCTACAGCAGAGGCCGCTTTGCACGCCCTCCAGCAGGGTCGCAGACCTGCAGAGGACTATGTATCCGAGTTCAGAAGGTGGAGTGCGGACACTAACTGGAACGACGCGGCCCTCTGCTACCAGTTTCGTCTTGGCCTCTCTGAGACACTTAAGGACGAGCTTGCTCGAGTGGGGGTCCCTGGAACTCTGGAAGCTCTTATTAATCTAACCATCCAGATTGATCGGCGCCTAAGGGAGCGCAGGACTGAACGTACCACAGGTCCGACCCGTCCAACATGGATGCTGCCTAGGGTCCCTACCTTTCCTAATCCGATTCCTTCTGCCTCGCTTCCCTCCTCCAGAGACATACCAGAACCTATGCAGCTGGGTCTGATTCGTCCATCCCTCACATCCGAGGAGCGACTTCGTCGCCGAATCAACAACTTGTGCCTCTACTGCGGAGAGCCCGGCCACTATGTGAGGACCTGCCCAGCGAAGTCCCGTAAGTCCACTTCCTTGTCCTCTGTCCATACACCTGTTGTCCTCAACAATTCTACTCACCTGGCTGTTCCTGTCTTGTTCCAGCTTCCAGGAGGGGTCATCCGGACCAGCGCCATACTTGATTCCGGAGCCTGCAGCTGCTTCATGGACTCTGCCTTTGCCACCCTACACCAGATTCCGTTGCGCCCAAGAGCTGTGGGATTGTCTGTGCATCTGGCTGATGGGTCAGCTCTAAGATCCGGTCCAGTTACCCAAGAAACTGTACCTATCGCCACCACTATCTTAGACTCTCATCGGGAATTTCTGTGCCTGGATGTTATTGTGTCCCCTTTATTCCCCATAATTCTGGGTATGCCCTGGCTCCGGGCTCACAACCCACAAATAGACTGGACTACCGGGGAGATTCATTTTAGTTCCGCCTACTGCCAACTACACTGCCTGCAAGTGACCTCCTGTTCCCCCTCTCTGCTTTGCATGGACTCTGACATTGAAACCCGCCAAGCCGTCCCCGAAGAGTACCATGAATTCCTGGACGTATTTAGTAAAAAAGGGGCTGACACCCTCCCTCCGCACCGGCCCTATGACTGCCCAATTGAACTTCTTCCTGGGGCTGAAGTTCCCTTCGGCAGGATTTTTCCCCTGACAGAACTAGAGCTGGAGAATCTGAAGACCTACCTTGATGACAATCTTAAGAAGGGGTTTATCCGCCCCTCCACCTCACCAGCAGGAGCAGGAATTTTTTTTGTCGAAAAAAAGGATCATACACTCCGCCCTTGTGTGGACTACCGTGAGCTTAACAAGGTGACGATCAAAAATCGGTACCCCCTTCCCCTGGTACCGGAATTATTTCAGAGACTTGGAGCCGCAGTCATCTTCACGAAACTCGATCTGCGGGGGGCCTATAACTTGGTACGAATTCGGGATGGCGATGAGTGGAAAACTGCCTTCCGCACCCGCTTTGGCCATTTCGAATACCTGGTGATGCCATTCGGACTCTGTAACGCCCCCGCTACATTTCAGCACTTCGTGAATGACATCTTTAGAGACTATCTGGATCTGTTTGTTGTGGTATATCTCGATGACATCCTTATCTTTTCCCCCTCTATTGACAGGCATCGGGAACACGTTAAGAAAGTCCTCAGGCGACTTCGAACTCACGGACTTTATGCCAAGCCTGAAAAGTGCGAATTCGAACGTGTGAGTATACAATTTCTAGGCCTGATCATTTCCATAAAAGGTATCGAGATGGACCCACAAAAGGTCGCAGCAATCCTTGATTGGCCCGCGCCCTCAGACAAGAAAGGTATACAACGGTTCATCGGATTTGCGAACTTTTACAGGAAGTTTATCAAGGGATTTTCCGGCATCATATCTCCCATAACCAGCCTGACCAAACAAACTGTCCGTTTCCGATGGTCTCCAGAGGCCCAGGTAGCCTTCGAGAGCCTGAAGAAGTTGTTTACATCGGCACCTGTCCTTAAACACCCTGACGCCAGTCTGCCCTACATCCTGGAGGTGGATGCCTCGGAAACGGCAGTGGGAGCTGTTCTTTCCCAGAGACAGGGGCCAAAGGCTCTTCTGCATCCGGTCGCCTTTTTCTCTCGAAAACTGTCCGACGCGGAAAAGAACTATGATGTGGGTGACCGAGAACTCTTAGCGATTAAAGCCGCATTGGAAGAGTGGCGATACCTGTTGGAAGGTGCAGCTCATCCGATCCTGGTCTATACGGACCATAAAAACCTGGAATACCTGAAGGTAGCTAAAAGGCTAAGGCCACGACAGGCCAGATGGGCACTTTTCTTTACCAGGTTTACTTTCCACATAACCTATAGGCCTGGATCTAAGAACACCAAACCCGACGCCCTTTCGCGGATGTATTGCGACCCTGAAACTTCCGCTCCTCCAGACACTATCCTATCCTCTGGGAATTTTCTGTTGTTGCAAGACGACCTAGTGGCTCGAATCAAGCAAGCCTCTGCAGGAATTCCCTCTCCCTCGGACACAGATCTACAGATTCGGGACGGTCTGTTATGGCATGGCAACAAAATCTTTGTACCCGAGGACTTGCGGGTCACTGTCCTGAGCCTCTGCCATGATCATGTACTGGCTGGTCACTTTGGGGCACAAAAGACTTCGGAACTTCTACAGCGCACGTTCTGGTGGCCCCAACTTGTGAAGGACTGCAGAAGCTATGTGGAATTCGTGCATTCGCAATAAAGGGAGCAAATCCAGAGCTTGGGGATTGTTAAAGCCTTTACCCGTACCAGAGAGACCATGGCAAATGATCTCCATGGATTAATTGTCGAACTGCCACCCTCTGAAGGGTTCACGACTATCTTCGTAACAGTAGATAGACTATCCAAGATGGCACACTTTTTGCCCATGAAGGGTACACCCTCTGCCCCAGAGACTGCCAAGATCTTTATTAAAGAAGTTGTGCGGCTCCACGGTATTCCTGCAGATATCGTTTCTGACCGGGGAGTGCAATTCACCTCCAGGTTCTGGAGGGCGCTCTGCAAATCCCTCAAGATTGGGCTGTCCTTCTCATCCGCCTATCACCCTCAGTCGAACGGCCAGACCGAGAGGACAAACCAGACACTAGAGCAATATTTACGTTGTTTCTCTTCGTTTTCTCAGGAAGATTGGGCCTCTCTATTACCGCTGGCCGAATTTGCATATAATAATTCAGTCCACTCTGCTACTAAGCAATCTCCCTTCTATGCGAATTATGGCTACCACCCATCATTTCTGCCTAACTGTGCTCCGGAGTGTGCGGTACCTGCCGTACAAGAGACTTTAAACTTCTTTAGCACTAACAACAAGCTACTGCAAGAAACCATGGCAAGGACTCAGGAGCACAATAAAGAGATCTTTGATAAGAAGCGGAGGGGTGAACTCAATCTGGAACCCGGAGACCTGGTGTGGTTGTCCACCATTAATTTGAAACTTTCCTGCCCATCTAGGAAACTAGGACCTAAATTTATGGGGCCTTTTCCAATCAAGAGGAGGGTTAATAGTGTGGCCTACGAGCTAGAACTGCCAGACCCACTCCGCGTTCATCCAGTCTTCCATGTCTCCCTCCTCAAACCTGATGTTGCTAACCCCTTCCCGGGACGAAGCACCGACCCACCCGAGCCGGTCTTAGTGAATGGAGAGGAAGAATTCGAGGTGGAGTCTATTGTAGACTGCAGGAGAAGGCACAACCAGGTCCAGTTCTTGGTAAAATGGAAGGGTTATGGCCCTGAAGAAAATTCGTGGGAACCTGAGCGTAATATCCACGCTAAGAGACTGGTCCGGTCCTTCAAGAACGCTCATCCACTTAAGATGGCCCAGTTGGGCATCCGGAGGCTGCCCATTGGGAGGGGGCAATGTCATGGTCGTGGCCGACCACCAGGTGGCGCTAGCATTGCAACGGCGCGCACAGGGGCGCCGGGAGCGCGCATTCGCGGCACTTTGACGTGCACACGCACGGGCGCGCGCACGCGCGGCACATCGGCGCGCACGGGAGCGCGCATTCGCGGCAGCGGCGCGCGGGCACGTGAGGACGCAATTTTGGCGCCAGTTCAGGCTATTTAAGGGAGCTCTTCCCATGGCCTCTTGCTGCTCGATCATCAGCGTTCCTGATACCTGCCTGAAGACCCGTTACCTGATTGACCCCCTGTTCCTGTGATCCCGGCTTGTCTTGACCCTTCTGATTGCTGCCCGCCCTGACCTCGGACTGTCTGACGCTCCCTCTGCCTTGCCCTGTACCAGTGACCGCCTGCCTGTTGCCGACCCGGCTTGAATCACGACTCTGCTGCTGCCTTATCCCTGAACCTGATCCGTCTGCATCCGTACTACAAGACACCTTCCTCCTGCTGTCTGCCAGTCATCTGTACCAGCTCCAGTTACCTGCCAGCATCCGTACTACAAGACACCTTCCACCTGCTGTCTGCCAGTCATCTGTACCAGCTCCAGTTACCTGCCAGCATCCGTACTACAAGACACCTTCCTCCTGCTGTCGGCCAGTCATCTGCACCAGCTCCAGTTGCCTGTCAGCACCCGAACTACAGAACACCTTCCTCCTGCTATCTGCCAGACATCCGCACTAGCTTCAATTACCTGTCGGCGTCAGTGCTACAGCATACCTCCAGTAAGACTGATACCGTGTCTGCACGACATCCCCGCCAGGCGCTAGTGTGACTCTAGACTCCAGTACCTCCTGTCTGCACTACCAGGGGTTCCGGGGTCAGAGGAGCAAGAGTGGCCACTCCCGCACGTCAGGCTCTGCTCAGCACCAGGTACGTGACAAGTACACTCGGCTCGGCTTGGTGTTTGTCAGGCTTTGTCAGCGGCGTTTAGAAAAAGCGAGGATCGGCGTATATGGCGCACCCACGATTTCCCCCTGATTTTAAGGGAAAAAAATGCGCGGTATACGCCGATAAATACGGTATTCTTTGAGTATATTACTTTATGGCACATTATTGAATAAGCGCACCATTCTCATCTTTTTCTTTTACAAAAGTTTGAGAAAGACTACTCTGGAAATTACAAAAGATGGCTCAAAAACAAAGATGATCTAGTGAGTAGCAGTTCTATGAAAAAGTCTTGTAGTGACAGAGGTCATGGGAGATTGGCCGGTAGGCATGAACATTGTCTGTTCGTACGTTCGACGAAATTCGAACAAAACGGGTCGTTCGCGCCAAATTCAAGTGACGCGCAATGGCCCATAATTCACTGCGGCATTGTGCGTTGATGATTGGCCAAACATGCACTATGATCCTGCATGCTTGGCCAATCACAGCGCGCAAAAAACAAAGAGCCATAATTGGCCAAAGCCAGGGTGGCTTTGGTCAAATATGGCTCAGGGCTTTAGCACACGCCCCACACTATAAAAGGCCGCCTGCTGGGCGGCCTCGTGTAGTGTGTTCCGGCTTGTTAATGAGAGCAGTCAGAGAGACAGAGAGATTGTCTTTTTAGATAGCTAGATAGAGCAGGCAGGCTAGTCAGTTTAGCTTAATTTACAGTGTGTAGAGAATATATATACATCCCAAGGAGTTGTACATATATTTATACACTGTATAGCTTAGCTAGATCAGTTCTTCCTAATTTACTGGCAGGCAGGTGATTGTGCTATTTAAAGACGTTATCACAGGTATAGACACCCAGCAGGTACAATATTTAAAGGAATTTTTCATTTTTTTTATTTTTTTATTTAAGCATCATTAAAATCACTGCTCCTGGAGCAGTGATTTTAATGACGCTTAAATAAAAAATAAAATAAAAATAAAATTCCTTTAACCACTTCCATACCAGGCACTTACAGAAGTGCCACCTAGCGGCCAGCGGGAGATTGCAGCCTAAGATCCGACGGTGTAAGTCACCTTCCCGCCCAAGCCAATTTTCAGCTTTCAGCACTGTCGCAATTTGAATGACAATTGCGCGGTCATGCTACACTGCACCCAAACAAAATTGGCGTCCTTTTTTCCCCACAAATAGAGCTTTCTTTTGGTGGTATTTGATCACCTCTGCGTTTTTTTTTTTTTGTGCAACAACTAAAAATAGAGCGAAGATTTTGAAAAAAAAATAAAGTTTTTATTTTTTTCTGTTAATTTTTTTGTAAATGAGTATGTTTTCTCTTTCAATTATGGGCACTGATATGGTGGCACTGATGGGCACCGATGAGGTGGCACTGATGGGCACCGATGAGGTAGTTCTGATGGGCACCGATTAGGTAGCACTGATGGGCACTGATAGGCGGCGCTGGTATTGGGCACTGATGGGCACTCATGGGCGGCACTGATGGGCACTCATGGGCGGCACTGATGGGCACTCATGGGCGGCACTGATGGGCACTCATAGGCAGCACTGGGCACTCATAGGCGGCACAGGTGGGCACTCATAGGCGGCACAGGTAGGCACTCATAGGCGGCACAGGTGGGCACTGATAGGCGGCACAGGTGGGCACTGATAGGCGGCACAGGTGGGCACTGATAGGCGGCACAGGTGGGCACTGATAGGTGGCACAGGTGGGCACTGGTAGGTGGGCACTGGGCATGGATTGGCACTGTGGGGTGGCACTGACAGACACTGGGGTGGCACTGATGATCACTGAGGGGTGGCACTGATGGATCAATGTTGCCAATCAGTGCCCATGTGTGGGCACTGATTGGCATCATTTTTTTTTACTGCCACCCCTTTTTTTTTTTGTCTTTTTTTTTTTTGTCATTTTTTTTTTTTTTTTTGTTGTCATTTTTTTGTGTCTTTTTTTTATTTTCCTGGTGGTCTAGTGTGGCGATCCGAGGGGGGGCTGCGCTGATAAACAATCAGCGCGAACCCCCCCTGTCAGGAGAGCCGCTGATCGGCTCTCCTGTACTCGCGTCTGTCAGACGCGAGTGAGGAAGAGCCGTCGGCGGCTCTTCCTGTTTACATCGTGATCAGCCGTGATTGGACACGGCTGATCACGTGGTAACGAGGCTCCGCCGGAGACTCGTTACCGAGATCGGAGGTGCAGGGTGTCAGACTGACACCCCGCATCACCGATCGCCGCGCTGCGCGCCCGCACGGGCGCGTGCGGCATGAAATCGTGCTAGACGTTTGAGAACGTCTAGTCACGATTTCATAACCACTTCCCTGCCGTAAATCGGCTATTGGCCGGGCGGGAAGTGGTTAAATATTGTACCGGCTGGGTGTCTATACTTTGCCTGTGAAAACGTCTTAGGCCGCGTACACACAATCAAATCTATCTGCTGGAAACGGTCTGCCAGACCGTCCCAGCAGACAGATTCGATCGTGTGTGTACGGGCGAGCAGGCGTATTAGGCCAGCCGACAGATTTTAAAGCATGCTTTAAAATCTGTCGGCTGGGAATCCGTCCGCCCGACGTGTCTGCTGGTTAGTACGCTAACCAGTAGACATATCTTCTCGCACATGCGTCGAATGGATTCGACGCATGCGCGGAAGTAATTTACTTCCTGGTGCGGTGATGTGGCGGCGTCAACGTCACCACCACGTCACCACGCTGTCTGCTGGCGGGGATTTTGGTTTGATCGTGTGTACAGCGATCAAACCAAAACGGCCAGCAGACAGATTTGTTCAAATCTATTTGCTCGTGTGTACAGGGGGGCCTTAGAGAACCCGGGTCTAGCCCCAGGGAACGTGTATCAATGGAAAAAAAGTTTTAAAAACGGTAATTTTTTCAGGAGTCCTGCTCCTAAAAAAACAACCGTTTTTAAAACTTTTTTCCATTGATACACGTTCCCTGGGGCTAGACCCGGGTTCTCTAATGCCGTGTACACACGGTCGTTTTTTGCGATGAAAAAAAACGACGTTTTTTAAAACGTCATTTAAATTGATCGTGTGTGGGCAAAACGTCGTTTTTTGTCTTAAAAAAAACGACAAAAAAAAAATTCCAACATGCTTGAATTTTTTGTGTCGTTTTTTTTTTAAAACGTCGTTTTTTGTTTCACAAAAAGTCACCGTGTGTAGCAAAAACGTCTTTTAAAACGACGTTTTTCAACCCGCGCATGCCCAGAAGCTAGTTATGAAGCGAGCTTCAATGGAAAAGTGTGGTGAACGTAACCTCGTTTTTTGTGAAAAAACGATGGTGTGTATGCAACATCGTCTTTGAAAGTGACGTTTCAAAAACGTCGTTTTTTACTTCACAAAAAACGTCGTTTTTTCTTCATCGCAAAAAACGACCGTGTGTACGCGGCATAAGACGTTTTCCAACAATAACTTGAATATTAGGCTTTAAAATGAGCACTTTTGAATTCGAACGTTCGAGTCCCATAGACTTCAATGGGGTTCTAAATGTTCGTGCGAACGGTCAGTCTGTTCGAACGTTCTGGTGCGAACCGAACGTGGGGGTGTTCGGCTCATCCCTATTGGCCGGACTTGGTCAACTCACAAACATCAATAGCCACTTCAATGCTGTGTAGGAAGCCATTTCCGAACACACAACATGTGGAACTGAACCAGCTACATTTGTATAAGATCATAATTGGAATAATAATATAAGACCTGAGAAAGGAGAATGAGGCTTTATTGGGTACAGTATTGCCAGTTTTGCTCCAACATGCTGACTGCAGTCTCAGAACTTTTGACCTTTGCTTCTGACTTATGATTTTTGCCTGCAGTTAGTTTCATTCTGTTTTTGTGTCTGCTGTTTGTTTCTCTTTCGGCCGCGTACACACACGATCAGACCGGTCCGATGAAACTGCCCTAAGACCAGTTTCATCAGTCCAAATCCACCGTGTGTACGGCCCATCGGACCAAAGTTTTAAAACTTTCGTTAACCACTTGCATACTGGGCACATACACCCCCCTCCTGCCCAGGTAAAATTTCAGCTTCCGGCACTGCGTCGCTTTAACTGACAATTGCGTGGTCGTGCGACGTGGCTCCCAAACAAAATTTACGTCCTTTTTTCCCCACAAGTAGAGCTTTCTTTTGGTGGTATTTGATCGCCTGTGCGATTTTTATTTTTTGCGCTATAAACAAAAAAGAGCGACAATTTTGAAGAAAAATACAATATTTTTTACTTGTTGCTATAATAAATATCCCAATTAAAAAAAAAAAAAAATGTTTTTTCTCAGTTTAGGGCGATACGTATTCTTCTACATATTTTTGGTAAAAAAAAAAAAAAAAAAAAAATCGCAATAAGCGACTGGTTTGCGCAAAAATTATAGCGCTTACAAAATAGGGGAGAGAATTATTATTTTTTATTATTTTTTTTTTACTAGAAATGGCGGCAATCTGCGATTTTTATTGGTACTGCGACGTTATAGCGGACACATCGGACACTTTTGACACATTTTTGGTGCCATTCACATTTATTCTGCGATCAGTGCTATAAATATGCACTAATTACAGTATAAATGTGACTGGCATTGAAGGGGTTAACACTAGGGGCTGAGGAAGGGGTTAAATGTGTATGCTAGGTGTGTTCTAACTGTAGGGGGAGGGGGGGTGACTGGGGGGGTGACCGATCTGTGTCCCTATGTAGGAAGGAACACAGATCGGGCTCCTCCCCTCCAGAGACAGGACATTGTCTCTGTGTGAGCCGGCAATGAGAGATGATCTATGAGAGATCATCTCTCATTCGCCCACAGATCGCATCGCAAACGGCCGCTCTGATTGGCCGTTTGCCGCGATCTGTGATTGGCCGTGTCCAAGGGACACGGACAACACAGGGCTTCCCCGCAGCGCGCTGTACAGCGCGCGCTGGGAAAGCCAGAATGACATGCCGTCAAATGACGGCATGTTGGCTATTCCATCGGACCGATTTTAACCACTTGAGGCCCGCGCTACCGTCGGATGACGGCAACAGCGTGGGCCTCAAGTGGTTAAAATCGGTCCGATGGATGCCTGACCATCGGAAGCATCGGACCAAAAACCAGCGCATGCTCAGAATCGAGTCGACGCATTCTTGGATGATTCGTAATTCTGTCTAATTCATTTTCGCTGATTCGAAATTCGTAATTTTGTTAGATAATAATTTTTGTTTAATGGATTGGGAATTTCGTACTTTCGTAAATACATTGCGGCGCGGTCATTCACAATCTCGTATTTTAGTTTAATTTTCAACACGCGGCTAATCCATATTAAGATAGACTTTCTCTTAAGCCCCGTACAAACGGTCAAACTTTTTGCCAACAAACTTCAAAATGAGCGTTTTCCAAAAAATCTGATCGTGTGTACGCTCCATGGGACAAATTTTTTCGGTTTTGATCGGACAAAAGTTCGCTCTGCTAACGGACAACATTTTCGGCAACAAAAGTCTGGCCAACTCCCTTCGGACAAAAATCCACGGAAAAGTTTGTTTGAAGTCCGTTCGTATGTACGAGGCTTTACACTGTCCAATGTGACTCAGCACAAAAGAGATACGCTGATTGGCTAAGATTTTAAGTAAGATACATCACTCACTGACTACACTGCCCAGTGCCCATTCGAAAGAACGATACAAGTACACAAGTACACAAATTTACGAACAGACAAAGAAACGGATTTACAAAACACACAATTGAAAATACGAACATACGAATGAAAATACCAACCGACAAAGGATTTAAAATACGTAATGCAATTCGTTCGTTATAGATAGGGTTGTCCCGATACCGATACTAGTATTGGTATCAGGACCGATACTGAGCATTTGCGTGAGTACTCGTGCAAATGCTCCTGATGCTTCACCAACAGGGCCTTCTTAATAGCATCATGGGCCCCTGGGAAAAGTAATGGGACCCAGATGAAGACACGTGATGGTGTCGTAACGCGTAGGGAGAGGACGGGCGTGCACCTGGAGTGACGTAGGCAGACGACCTAGACGCCGCTGTTTGTTTTATCGCTGTACTGTTTTTATCTTGCTGTAAGCATAGGCTTTTCTTAACCACTTAAGGACCGCCTACTGCACATATACGTCGGCAGAATGGCACGGCTGGGCACATCAACGTATATATACGTTGATTTTAGTACCCAGCCGTGGGTCACGGGCGCGCGCTCGTGGCACGCTCCCGTGACCCGGTCCGAAACTCCAGGACCGGGACCGCGGGATTAGTGGACCCGATCGCCGCTGCAGTGCGGCGATCCGTCCCTGGAGCTGAAGAACGTGGAGAGCCGTGTGTAAACACGGCTTCCCCGTGCTTCTCTGTGGCCGCAGCATCGATCACGTCATCCCTGTTATAGGGGGACACGATCGATGACGTTGATGCTTTGAACAAATCTGTCTGCTCGTGTGTATGGGGCCTTAGAGGCGCCTCTCTTCTCTTTTATTCTCAGTTGCGACATGACACTACTTGTATATCAAGACATCGCTTGTATATCAAAAAATAAAAACATTTTGTTTGTCTTGCAAAATGCTCTGAAACCAAGTTACTCTCAAACCAAGGTTTTACTGTTCTTATAAATATCAGCCAACAAATTCATAGGAACTGCATGATACAGAGGTCTCCAAACTATGGCCCATAGTCAGTGGTCAGTGGCCTCCCATACAGGTCTCACAGAGGTCTTCTGGTCAGCCTATGGTCTTTATTTCCCCACAGCTTCCACAGCGCCCCCCTACCTAACCCCTTCCGGTCTCCAGCATAGGTTCCCTCGACCGCATTGTCATTGTACTGTCATTGGTTGCTAGCACTGTGGGCAACAACCAGACATATGCTTGAACCAGCGTTCACAGTAGGATGTGTAAAGTTGGACTCTGATATAAGGTTGGGGGGGGGGGGGATTCTGATGGGGACCCTGATGTAAGAGTGGACCCTGATTGATGGGAGATCTTGATGGAGACCCTGTTGTAAGAGTGGACCCTGATGTATGGGGGAACTTGATGGGTTAAGGCAGTACTGTAAAATAATGGTGGCCACACAAAATATTGACACTTTGGGCCCAATTTGGAAATTTTCACTTAGGGGTGTACTCACTTTTGTTGCCAGTGGTTTAAACATTCATGGCTGTGTGTTGAGTTATTTTGAGAGGACAGCAAATGTACACTGTTATACAAGCTGTACACTCACTACTTTATATTGTAGAAAAGTGTCATTTCTTCAGTGTTGTCACATGAAAAGATAGAATAAAATAGTTGCAAAATTTGTGAAGGGTGTACTCACTTTTGTGAGATACTGTATGTAACAGTAATTAAATACTAGTAACAGTTGCAGCTACAGGCATCATCCTAGTATCTGCTGGCAATGGTCTTAAATGTAAAAGCAATCCTAGCAGCTAAATAGCCTCTGGAGATACTGTACATAGGAACACTGCTAAATGCACACCACATAGAACTCATCCTATTCTTAAAGCAAATGGAGACCCAACACGGCACTATCAATGTGTATATAATAATAATAATGTATATAATAATAAACTGAGCACTGAGTACACTCAGAGATACCAGCGGTCCTCATACTTACATGAACAGCAGAGTCCTTGCTTTCCCAGACCGATCAACATATTCAGGCAGAGATTGCAGTAAGCAGGTTTGTTAAAGTGCTTCAGCCTCCACACATGTTGTCCGTCATCCTTTACATTCTACAAAACAAACACAGAAGATGTAAATCCCCCTTACTAAACGACATTCGGTTTTCTAATAGATCCTCTATTGCTGCTCAGCAGCGGTTACATTGCCCCATGAAGACATTGCTGTCACACCTGAAACGCGTTGGCTCTTTTTATATGACTTTTTTAACCTTTTTTTAACTTTTTTTGACCTTTGGTCATTTTTTTCAACTTTCCGTCTATTAAATCTTCTGCCCTTGTTGTTGTTTTAACCACTTAAGGACCCCTTCACGCCGATATACGTCAGCAGAATGGCATGGCTGGGCACATCCACGTACCTGTACGTGGCCCTTTAAGCCCAGCCGTGGGGTCACGTGCGAGCCGTGGGCGCGTGCACGCGACTCAGTCCTAAGCTCCTGGACCGGTACTCGCGGACCCGATCGCTGCTGGAGTCCCCGGAGCTGAAGAATGGGGAGAGCTGTGTGTAAACACGGCTTTCCCGTTCTTCACTGTGGCGCCCGCATTGATTGCGTGTTCCCTTACATAGGGATTAACAATCAATGAAGTCACACCTACAGTCACACCCCCCTACAGTTAATAACACAAATGAGGTCACACATAACCCCTTCAGCGCCCCCTAGTGGTTAACTCCTAAACTGCACTGTAATTTTCACAATAAACAATGCATTTTAAATGCATTTTTTGCTGTGAAAATGACAATTGTCCCAAAAATGTGTCAAAATTGTCCGAAGTGTCCGCCATAATGTCGCAGTCATGAAAAAAAATTGCTGATCGCCGCCATTAGTAGTAAAAAAATAAATAATAAAAATGCAATAAAACTATCCCCTATTTTGTAAACGCTATAAATTTTGCGCAAACCAATCTATAAACGCTTATTGCGATTTTATTTATACCAAAAATAGGTAGAAGAATACGTATCGGCCTAAACTGAGGAAATATATATATATATTTTTGGGGGATATTTATTATAGCAAAAATGAAAAAATATTGGGGCAGATTCACAAAACAATTACGCCTGTCTAACTGGGGTTAGACAGGAGTAATTTCAAATTTCGCGCGCCGTATCACTAGTTTGAATCCTCAAACCATGATACGCCGGCTTCGGGCTTCGATCCGAGAGGCTTACGTCTTCGTAAGCCTTCGGATCTACGCTGCCATCTATTTGCGGCCGCTGGGAGGAGTTCGCGTCGTTTTGGTGCGTCGGGATATGCAAATGTGTTTTTACGGGGATTCACGAACATACGAGCGGGCGTCGCAATCGTTTTCGTCTATTTTTTTATACGTAATGTTAGAGCAGCTTTTTGCTGCTCTAACTTTACGTAGCCCATGTTAAGTATGGCCGTCGTTCCCGCTTCGAATTTATTTAAATTTTTATTTTGTTTACGTAACTCGTCGGGACGTGGATCGGCCGTAAAGTACGCTACATAAACAACGAATGACGTCACGACGTGATTTCGCGCAATGCACGGCGGGAAATTTGCGAACGGAGCATGCGCAGATCGATCGCCGCGGGAACGCGCCTAATTTAAATGTTTCACGCCCCCTACTCGCGCAGATGGATTGCGACGGGAGAAATACACTACGCCGCCGTCGTTTACCGTAGAAAATCTACCTGAATTCCACGTAGAGCAAGGTAAAAAACGGCGGCGTAGTGTATTTCTGATACGCTACGCTAAGCAAAATGTCTGTGAATCTGCCCCATTGCATTTATTTCAAAATTGTCGCTCTATTTTTGTTCATAGCGCAAAAATACCACCAAAAGAAAGCTCTATTTGTGGGAAAAAAGGATGCCAATTTTGTTTGGGAGACAGGTCGCACGACCGCAAAATTGTCTGTTAAAGCGACGCAGTGCCGAATCGCAAAACCTGGCCGGGTCCTTTAGCTGACTAAAGATCCGGGTCTTAAGGGGTTAAATTATAGGTATTGGAATTTCCTTTCAAATTTGACGAATTTATCCAAAGTTACAAATTATCTGTAATAACGAATGCCGCGTTTAAACGAATGGAACGTAACAAATTAATAATGTTAAATAACAATAATAATAATAAACACGTTTTATTATTATTATTATTATTATTATTTATTATTAATTTGTTCTGTTCCATTCTTTTAGATGCAGCAATCATTTTTTCGGATAATTCGTAACTTCGGAGAAATTCGTATTTGTTACGTTCACTAACAGCCAAATTTCAAAGGAAAATCCAATACCTATAATTTAATAGTTAGTAATAGTTATTTTTATTAGTTATTATTTTCAAATTTTCTTTTCTAATTTTCAAATTTACGAATTTAAGAATTGCAAAATGAACCCAAAAAAAAAAAATGAAACAAAAACAAAAACAAACAAATTTGTCGGCACATATCTAAAAAAAGCAACAGGAGGGATAAGACTCCCTATGTTGCAGCAGGAAGCACATGTCACCACTGAAGCCTTAGAAATACAGTATAAAAACCTGTGTTTGAGTAAACTCACTGATATCTACTAAAAACTGAAATAGGAGCTTGAAGAGCAGACCCTTTAAAACAATGTTATATACAATTTAAATTTATTAAATTCTATATAGAGATCATGTACAAAAAAATGGTCATTAGTGCAATTGAAGAATTTCTTGGTCTGTGCTCGCCATCTAGTGGACATAAAGTATAAAACAGTTAGGGCAAACCTCATATACTATAACTACTAAGGCTACAGTACGTTCACATCTATGCAGATTGCGATTTATGCTTTTTGCTAGCGCGCTTTGCAGTTTTGAACAAGGCTTATGACCCGTTTTTCTGTTTTTTTTGGGGGGTAATAGGAAAGTATGTCAGTTCTGTTCATGGAGTGCGGCTTTGATGCAACTTTAATGCGACTTTACACTCTGACACTTAATAAGTAGCATCAAAGTCATGCAGGAACCTTTTTATGTCTAACCCTAGCCCTTAAAGTGGTTTTATAGTCATTTTTTGAACTTTTACCTACAGGTAAGCCCTGTACACACGATTGGTTTATCCGATGAAAATGGACCGATGGGGTGTTTTCATCAGTCAAACCGATCGTGTGTGGGTCCCATCAGTTTGTTTTCCATTGGTGAAAAAAAAATAGAACATGTTTTAAATTTTTCCTATGGATAAAAAACCGACAGAAAAAACGATCATCTGTCGACGCATGCTCGGAAGCATTGGACTTCATTTTTCTCAGCACGTCGTTGTGTTTTAAGTCACCGCGTTTGGACACGGTCGGATTTTTGACCGATGGTGTGTAGGCAAGGCTGATGAAAGTCAGCTTCATCGGATATCTGACGAAAAAATCCATCGGATTAGATTCCATCAGATATCCGATCGTGTGTACAGGGCTGTAAGCCTACAGTAGGGATCGAAAGTTTGGGCACCCCAGGTAAAATTTGTATTATTGTGCATAACAAAGCCAAGGAAAGATGGAAAAATCTCCAAAAGGCATCAAATTACAGATTAGACATTCTTATAAAAAGTTAGATTTTATTTGCATCATTTACACGTTCAAAATTACAGAGAACAAAAAAATGGCGTCTGCAAAAGTTTGGACACCCTGCAGAGTTAATATTTGGAATGCCCCCTTTAGCAAGTATCACAGCTTGTAAACACTTTTTGTAGCCAGCCAAGAGTCTTTCAATTCTTCCTTCCTTCCTTAAAAGTCTTCCAGTTCTTTGAGATTTCTGGGCTGTCTGTCATGCACTGCTCTTTTAAGGTCTATCCATAGATTTTCAATTATGTTGAGGTCAGGAGATTGTGAAGGCCATGGCAAAACCTTCAGTTTACGTCTCTTGATGTAATCCCCCGTGGATTTTGAGGTGTGTTTGGGATCATTATCCATTTGTAGAAGCCGTCCTCTCTTTAACTTCAGCTTTTTCACAGATGGCATCAAGTTACCATCCAAATTTTATTGAATCAATCTTTCCTTCTACTTGTGAAATGTTCCCTGTGCCACTGGCTGCAATACAACCCCAAAGCATGATTGATCCACCCCCATGCTTAACAGTTGGACAGAGGTTCTTTTCATTAAATTCTGTGCCCTTTCTTCTCCAAACGTACCTTTGCTCATTCCGGCCAAAATGTTCTATTTTAACCTCATCGGTCCACAGAACTTGTTTCCAAAATGCACTTGGCTTGTCTATATGTTCATTTGCAAAATTCAAACGCTGATTTTTGTGGTGAGGACGTAGAAGAGGTTTTCTTCTGATGGCTCTTCCATGAAGACCATATTTGTACAAGTATCTCTTTATAGTGGAATAGTGTACCACAACTCCAGTGTCTGCCAGATCTTTCTGGAGGGAAGTGCAGTCAAACATGGGTTTTGAATTGCTTTTCTCACAATCCTGCGAGCTGTTCTGTCTGATATTTTTCTTGGTCTTCCAGATCTTGCTTTAACTTCCACTGTTCCTGATGACTGCCAGTTCTTAATTACATTCTGAACAGAGGATATTTACATCTGAAAACGCTTTGCTATCTTCTTATAGCCTTCTCCAGCTTTGTGAGCGTCAACTATTTTCAGTTTTCTAGACAACTGCTTAGAAGAACCCATGGTGCTGATTGTTGGGCCGGGGCAAGGTCAGATGAGTCTGGGCATTTAAAACATTTGATATTGACATCACGTGGTCTTCCCAGACGATGATTGAGAACAATCCATGACACTGGCAGGTCTCAGCTTTGCAAAGGGGGCAGTGCATGCTATAAATTCTGCAGGGTGCCCAAACTTTTGCAGATGCCATTTTTTTTGTTTGTTTTCTGTCATTTTGAAAGTGTAAATGATGGAAATAAAATCTAACTTTTTTTGACATATTATAAGAATGTCTAATCTGTAATTTGATGCCTTTTGGAGATTTTTCCATCTTGTCTTCGTTATGCACATTAATACACATTTTTACCAGGGGTGCCCAAACTTTCAATCCCCACTGTATAATAAGGCTTACACTGGGCACTGCCCAATGATTTCAATGGCAGGGGCGGTTTAGGAACGGTGTATACACTGCCACAAGGACGCTGTTTGCAGGACTTTTTGTTTCGTCCTGCAAGCGCACCACCTCATAGTGAAAGCACTTGGTCTTTCACACTGGGGGGGGGGGGGGGGCATGGGAAGAAGTTTACAGGTGCTATTTTTAGTGCTAAAATGCCTGTAAGGCACCTTCAGTGTGAAAGAGGTCTAAATGTTAGGATTTGGGTTATCAACACTTGCCCTTTTGTTGCGAGTCCATTGAAGTCTATTACATGCAAAACACAATCTGCTGCTGTGGGAAAAAGTGCCTGACCCTTTAAAAAAAATACACCGGCTCAAAACGCAGAGATGTGAACTAGATCAAAAGGGAAACCATGGTAATTAGGGTGACCACGTGTCCTGGATTGCCCAGGACAGTCCCACATTTTGCAGGTCTTAGGCACCTTCATTCCAGGACAATACAGTGTCCCGGAATGAAACTGACGCAGCCACCCCCCGGGCCAATCTGATGCCTCCAAAAAAGGCCGCCACATCACCGCTTTACTCACTGACAGTACTTGTCCTGGCCGGGAAAGCCTGGAGGAGCACAATCCCCGCCCCCTGCTTGTGATTGGAGAAATCATAAATCCCGCCTCTTGTGTTCAATCACTGTGCTGTGATTCGTTACAGCACAAGCTGATTTTTGGGAAGGGGGGTGTCTCTGAATGGTAGTTTGGAAATGTGGTCACCCTACTTCAAGATCGCATGAAGGATCTGGACAGGATGCACAGAGAGTAGTCAGAGAAGACAGCGGGAACGATTACTGCTTGGTCTTCAGGAGGGAACCACTAGTGCATATGTGTGGCCAAGAGGGTTCGGTGAGTGACAGGTACAGTCAGGAGGACTTTGAAGACATGCCTCAGAGGACTGGGAGTGCGCAGTATGGGATGGGTGCAGAGCCAGCAGTAAGGACTGTGATATCATGGGCAGTGAAGTCGGGCAGCTGCAGCTTTCTTATTTCTATTTTTCTACATCAAAGGGACCCACAGTCCCTGCCTGAAAAAAAGCAGTTGTTGAGGCCTGACTGAGTCAGAGCTGGGCCTAACCACGTGCTAGATTTGTCTGAAGTTAAGTGATGTGCTGGAAAGGGAGAGAGAGAGAGAGAGAGAGAGAGAGAGAGAGAGAGAGAGAGAGAGAGAGAGAGAGTGTAACAGTCCGCAAGCAAGTGATGTGCTGGAGGAGACTGGAGTAAGTCAAGTGTATATAGTTGTCCCATCGAATTGATATACAATCAACCAATTGCTTGTACTCCTGGGCATCCCATATATTTCCATCCCTATCCAAGTTCAAATTCCTCAATAAAAAAACAACCACATGGACTGTTTATTGTCTCCAAAGTAACTGGGAAGTGAATGCCGGGCTGGGCAGGGTGACAGGGGGGCCACAACTTTCAGCAGCCCCCACATAGGTACTGCTACATGTGCAAGCAAATATGCTGTTATTTCCTTTTGTATGATTGGGTATTCTTTACAAAGTGAAGCTTCACATCATTTAATAAAGTCTGGAGCAACTGCAGAGTGCATAGGGCCAGATTCAGGTAGAGTTAGGCTGGCGGATCAATGGATCCGCCAGCCTAACTGTCACTTTAAGCCGGCGTTTTTGTTTTCTATAACCAGAAAACAAGAAACGCCGGGTTGGAGTTCCGATGCGATCGGCGCAATTGAATTTCGCCATCGCATCGTTACTTCAACTTAAAAATGGCGCCGGGGGCGTTCCCGCCGATTTACGCTCAAAAAATATGTTAATGAGCGTGAATCGGCAATTCACGATCTATTTCGGGCGCGACGCAGTGACTTTACGACGTTTCCGGAAGCGATACGCGGCGTATAGATAAAGCAGCCCCCTAGTGGAGTATCCTATGTTAAGTATAGGTGTCGTCATCGCGTCGGAAAAAAAACAAATCGCGTCGCTTGCGTAAAACATTCATGAATGGGGATATGACGTCATTGACGTTCACTCACAGAATTTGGAGCATGCGCACAGGGATGCATTGACAGTCGACACATGCGCAGTACGTTCGCCGCGGGATCGCGCTTAGTTTTAATAATACACGCCCCGTACCTGCCCAATTTGAATTCCGCCGGCTCATTTGCGATGCGCTGCCGCAACTTTAGGAGCAAGTGCTTCATGAATAACAGCACTTGCTCCTAAAATTTCGGCAGAGTAACGTAAATGAGAAGCGTTACTCCAGAGCAAAGATGCTCCCATCTACCTGAATCTGGCCCTATGTCTTTTTGTATTAAGTGAATCGACCCCACAAAGTCCATTAATTACTGTAACAAAAAAGAGGCAACTACTTACATTTTCCAAGCCAAGTAGAACGAGAAGAGGAATGGTGGTCATTCCTCCTTGAATCCACTCTTCCAGGGATACCGTACCGTCGTGGTCATAATCAATCTCCTCCATCATTTCATGGAGAATCTGCAACATAAAGGAAATGTATATAAATAAAGTGTACGCTAGTCTGTAACAAATTTAGCGGAAACAATTGGAATGTATAGAAGGCACCATATACTATCACGGGGCCAACCCACCTTTCTAAAGTGCTGCTGGAACCCCCATGCAGGTATGGTACACTTTCAGAAAGTACACCACACGCACAGGATATAATAGAAGTCTATGGCTCAGTGCATGTAACCCGCAGGAAAGCCATAGGTGCGCTGCACCTGCAAATCTGTGTGAAAGCATCCTCATAACCCTTTTTTTTTATTGTTATAATGCCGATTTTAAACTAGCAGTGTATGTGATGTTTACTGACATTTTCCTCTTCCAGTTTCTGCTGGCATTGCTTTCCAGGCTGCTAGAAAGGTCCCAGGTGAAGTGCACTTGGCATCACTTCACCTGAGACAGGAACAGGAGCTGGAACTACTGAAAAAGCATCAGCTTATGCGGCTCCTGCTTCCTCCGCTGCCTCCTGCTTCCTCCTCTGCCTTCTGCTTCCTCCGCTGCCTTCTGCTTCCTCCGCTGCCTTCTGCTTCCTCCACTGCCTCCTGCTTCCTCCACTGCCTCCTGCTTCCTCCACTGCCTCCTGCTTCCTCCACTGCCTTCTGCTGCCTTCTGCTTCCTCCGCTGCCTTTTGCTTCCTCTGCTGCCTCCTGCTTCCTTCGTTGCCTTCTGCTTCCTCCTCTGCCTCCTGCTTTCTCCGTTGCCTTCTGCTTCCTCCTCTACATCCTGCTTCCTCCGCTGCCTTCTGCTGCCTCCTGCTTCCTCCGCTGCCTTCTGCTTCCTCCACTGCCTCCTGCTTCCTCCACTGCCTCCTGCTTCCTCCACTGCCTCCTGCTTCCTCCACTGCCTTGTGCTTCCTCCTGCTTCCTCCGCTGCCTTCTGCTTCCTCCGCTGCCTCCTGCTTCCTCCGCTGCCTCCTCCGCTGCCTCCTGCTTCCTCCGCTGCCTTCTGCTTCCTCCGCTGCCTCCTGCTTCCTCCGCTGCCTTCTGCTTCCTCCGCTGCCTTCTGCTTCCTCCGCTGCCTTCTGCTTCCTCCACTGCCTCCTGCTTCCTCCACTGCCTCCTGCTTCCTCCTGCTTCCTTCGATGCCTTCTGCTTCCTCCGCTGCCTCTTGCTTCCTCCGCTGCCTCCTCCGCTGCCTCCTGCTTCTTCCGCTGCTGACACCGGCTACATGCACTCTGATGCTCTGGAATAGAGGGTCGTCAACCCGTTGATAGCAATCTAAACTTGGAAACCCACCATCCCAGAGCATGGGCATATCCTTGGTTTGAGGTCACGGGCCACATCAGAGGGCTCTGCGGGCCACATGTGCCCTGTGGGCCACAGGTTGCGCACCTCTCTCATACAGGTACATGACAGGTGGTCATGAGGAGGGAGGCTTGCCTGATCTTCTGCAAATAACTTTACGGAATTTGGTACTTGTATAGGATCTTCATGGGGCACCACCAGTGTATAGGAGAGTAGCCTGCACTATAGGTAGGGCTTGGCTCCTTTAGGGCACCCACTATACAGCCACGGTGTTACTTTATTTGGACATAGTACAGGTTTACTCTAAACAAGAAAGTAAACTGGACTCATGTTAACATAAGGCTATGTGATGAGGCTTATTAGATGGCTGCATAGGGGCCTGTGTGCCCGATTTTGGCTTTTGTACATGGGCAAATGCAGCGTGCTTCAAGTTTCATTTGGTTTGCATTTGAGATCAGTTTGAGCTGCTTTCATATATGATGTGCAGTTGACCTTTTTTTTAGGCTACATCAGCCTGTTTTTAGTTGCTTTTGCATTCCCATTGATTTGTATTGGGGAGAGAAGCAGTTCTAATGCTAACTGTCCACAAAGGCTCTTAAAACATTTAGAAGGGCTGAAATGCTTACCTTTCCTGGATAAAGCGCTGTTCCAGGTTCCCTTACTAGTTGGTCACATGTCTAAATGCCTTTAGCCCAGCTTGAAGCACTGTAAGCATGTACTGTATGTGCCATACCTGTGGGATACCTGTGGAAACTGGAAACCACTGTAGTAGTCATTAGTGATGAGCGGAATACGCCATATTCGATTTCGCGATATTTCGCGAATATTTCAAAGAATATTCGCGAATATTCGTTAATATCGAATATTCGTGATATTTTATAAAAAAAAAAAAAATTGTGAAATTTCGCATTAGCGAAATTTCGCATTGGCGAAATTTTGCAATTTTTTTTTTTTTATAAAATATCACGAATATTCGATATTTACGAATATTCGCTATATTTTATAAAAAAAAAAAATTGCGAAATTTCGCTAATGTGAAATTTCGTTAGTGCGAATGCAAAATTGATTGTGAAATTGATTGCGAAATTTGAAAAAATACGAATATTCGAAATAGCGAATATTCGCCGCGATATTCGAGTTATTCGCGAATACTCGAATATGCAATATTCGTAGCGAATATTCGCAATGCGAATATTCGTGAGCAACACTAGTAGTCATCACTAATTCAGTGATCTCCACTAGCTTCCGAGTCTGGTGCCAAATGGTTGCCCTGCTACATTCTGAACACAAGAAGTTGACCACAAGAAGTTGACATATAAAACTAAGTAAGTTTATAGTGTGTATGTTGTTACTTTAGATCAGGGGTCTCCAAACTTTTCAAACAAAGGGCCAGTCTACTGTCCTTCAGACTTTAAAAGGGCCGGATTGTGGCCAGCAGGGGTAGAAAATGTGCCAAGCCCAGCATCAGTGAGAATAAATATGGCTTTGGGGTTGGTGGTCAGTAGGAGAAGTAGTGCCCCATTATTGGTATTAGTAAGAGGAGAAGTATCCCATCATTAGTATCAGTGGAAAACATAGTGCCCCATTGTTGGTGTCAGTGGGAGGAATAGTGCCCCAAGGGCCAGATAAAGGCTAGCAAAGGGTCACATCTGGCCCTTGGGCCGCAGTTTGATGACCCCTGCTTTAGATGTACAATTTCTCCATTGGTGGGCATCACAGTTGACGTTACAGTATATATTCGAGTATAAGCCGTCACGAATATAAGCCGAGGCACCTAATTTTACCACAAAAAAATGGGGAAACTAATTGACTCGAGTATAAGCCAAGGGGGTCCATCTGCATGCCTCACTGTGTCCATGACTAGACTCACGTTTAACATAGGAGTATATAGAAGGAGTGCCTGGCTTTGAAAAATCTCAGACAGCAAACTTTGCCCACTTGTAGAGGAGAAATTACAGTTTAACGTGGGAGTATATGGAAGGGGTGCCTAAATTTAAAAAAATTGGTGCTCCCTGCCGTAGGTCCCCCGGACAACAAACTTTGCACACTTGTAGAGGAGTGGGGCTATATGTGTGCATATATTAGCCGCCGGTTAGCTACGCCGGTGCGGAGAGGAGAGGAGAGGAGAAGAGAGGAGAGGGGAGGAGAGGGGAGGTGAGGGGAGGAGAGGAGAGGAGAGGGGAGGAGAGGAGAGGAGAGGGGAGGAGAGGAGAGGAGAGGGGAGGAGAGGAGAGGGGAGGAGAGGGGAGGTGAGGGGAGGAGAGGGGAGGGGAGGAGAGGAGAGGAGAGGAGAGGTGAGGGGAGGTGAGGGGAGGGGAGGTGAGGGGAGGGGAGGGGAGGGGAGGGGAGGTGAGGGGAGGGGAGGTGAGGGGAGGTGAGGGGAGGGGAGGAGAGGAGAGGAGAGGAGAGGGGAGGGGAGGTGAGGGGAGGTGAGGGAAGGTGAGGGAAGGTGAGGGAAGGTGAGGGAAGGTGAGGGAAGGTGAGGGAAGGTGAGGGAAGGTGAGGGAAGGTGAGGGAAGGTGAGGGAAGGTGAGGGAAGGTGAGGGAAGGTGAGGGAAGGTGAGGGAAGGTGAGGGAAGGTGAGGGAAGGTGAGGGAAGGTGAGGGAAGGTGAGGGAAGGTGAGGGAAGGTGAGGGAAGGTGAGGGAAGCATGGAATTCACAAAGCAAATGCTCCCAACTCTGTGCCGGCGTAGCGTATATTCGTAGGCGTAAGGCAGCGTAAGTGGAAGTGGGCGTGATACATTTAAATGAAGTGTGACCCGTGGCCGCATCCCAGTGTGCATGCTCACAATCACTGCCTAAACGTAACCTACGCCCAGCCCTATTCACGTACTACGTAAACGACGTAAAATACGACGGCTGCGTTCCCTGGTCCATACCTTTTCATGAGTTGCGCCTCCAATATGGGGAATAACTTTACGCCAGACGTAGGACTTACGCAAACCGCGTATATTATGCGCCGGGCGCAAGTACGTTCGTGAATCGGCATATCTCCCTCATTTGCATATTTGAATCGAAAATCAATGGGAGTGACACATGTGTCCAGCGTAAATATGCGCCCACTATACGCCGACGTAGGAAAGTTACGTCGGGCGGCTGAAGCCTTATTTTTCTGTGTATCTAGCTTTGGGAATCGGCGCATAGATACGACGGCGCACATTTGTACTTATGACGGCGTATCTCGAGATACGTCGGCGTAAGTGCTACGTGAATCCGGGCCTATGTGTGTAAAAATAAATAATCATTTATAAGAAGATATAAGAATAAGAAAGAATAGCTAGATCAGGGCTTGCTATAGCTTAGTGTCAGGGCCAAGGTCAAAGGTTTGGGTTGGGGTCCAGTGTGTTTGGGTAGGATATAAAAGAAAAGTAACTAAAATACACTTTATTGTTTTCTTGCCTTACTACAAGTACAAACAACAAATAATAAGTTCATATATAGAATCGCCATGATGGTCAAGAGTAGGAATATTTATTTGGGGATTTTTTTATTTATTTTTTGGTAGTGGGTTATTGCAATGGCAAGAAATATAAGTTAAAGTGGTCCTAAAAGCAGAAGGTATTTTACCTTAATGCATTCTCTTTATTAAGGTAAAAAAAAAAAACATTCTGCATGCAGTTCCCCCCCTTAGGCCGCGCACACATGACCAAATGAATCTGTTCAAATTGGTCGGACCGACCGATTTGAACAGATTTGTCTGCTGGCTGTTTTGGTTTGATTGCTGTACACACGATCAAACCAAAATCCCCGCCAGCAGACAGCACGGTGACATGGCGATGACGTTGACGCCGCCACGTCACTGCACCAGGAAGTAAAAAACTTCCGCGCATGGTTAGCGTACTAACCAGCAGACATATCGGTCCGAAGGGTTCCCAGCAGACAGATTTTAAAGCAGGCTTTAAAATCTGTCTGCTGGCCAAATCCGTCGGCTCGCACGTACACACGATCGAATCTGTCTGCTGAGACGGTCTGTCAGACCGTTTTCAGCAGATAGATTTGATCGTGTGTACGCGGCCTAATACTTACCTGAGCCTGATCTCGATCCAGCAATGTGCATGAATGCAGAGTGTCTCTCTGCTCTCTTCCTCCCATCGGCTTAGACACAGATCATTGACTCCCACTGCTGTCAATCACAGTCAGTTAGGAGGGAGCAGGGGGCTGGGCGGGGCCGCGCTGTGTGTCGATGGATACACAGAGCCCCCATAGCTAGCGGGGGAGTGCCAGCGGGGGACCTGAAAAGAGGAGTATTGGGGCTGCTCTGTGCAAAACCATTACAAGTAACAGGCAAGTATAAAACATTTGTTATTTAAAAAAAATAATCTTTAGAAGTACTTAAACATTAAAAAAACATTTTTTTAGAGGAGATATCTATTACTATTTATCACCAAATGAAGGCCCAACTTTCTGAAATAACAAAAACAAAGTATAATTCACTTAAAATACAATAAGTAGTTGCAATGATGTTAATTTTTACTGACAAAATTGCAACAAAAAAAATTGCGTTCAGACGTTAAGATTTATTTTATTTTCAGCCATTAAGGCATTGAATATATTCTAACTAAAAATGTAAAGTTCTCCTTAGTAGACAACAGTACTGACACCCACAAGCTCAGCAATTAGTATAGAAACCAGAAAAAGAACAAATATAGGAGTACATCATGGAAAAAAAATAGACGTGCACTGGGGAAAAATTTGTTAGGTTTTTTTTTTGGTTCATTGTTTATTTTTCAGTTTTTTCGGGTCATTCGTTATGATAGCAATCGTAAATTCGAAAATTCGTAATTTCGAAAATTCGAAAATCCAAAGATAAGAAAGAAAATTCCAAAGAATAACTGACTAAATAACTAGTTATTAAATTATAGGTATTCCTTTCAAATTTGGCTGTTAGTGAACGTAAGGAAAACTAATATATCCGAAGTTACAAATTATCCTAAATAACAATTTCTGCATCTAAAAAAATGGAACAGAACAAATTGATAATACATAATAATAATAATAATAATAATAATAATAAAAGTTATTATTATTATTGTTATTTATTATTATTAATTTGTTATGTCCCATTCTTTTAGATACAGTATTCGTTATTTTGAATAATTTGTAACTTCGGATAAATTTGTATTCTTTACGTTCATTTGAAAGGAAATTCCAATACTTATAATTTAATAGTTAGTAATAGTCAAGTTATTATTAGTTAGTTATTCTTCAGATTTTAGAATTTTGGGGTTTTCTAATTTTAAATTGCTGAATTTCAGAATCTTCAAATTTACGAATTTTTGAACATTCTAATTTAGGAATATTCAGAAAAATTTGTTGAACGTTAATTCGGATATTTCTGAATTAACAACTTTATTGAAATTTGTTAAAAGAAATTAATTTGGAAAAACAAAACTAATTGCACACGTCTAGAAAAAAAAGTTTTCATCACTTACAGGGCTAAGCTCGGTGATGTCCCATTCTAAATATTCAGCTACATGCATCATCTGGGAGATAATACATTCCAACTCCTGCAAAACAAACAAAAATAAAATACAAATATTAATTAAAATATTGCTACTACTATAAAATATTGCTACTACTATAAAATATTGCTACTGGACAACATATATATCTTTATTGTGTTCATAAAAATAATAACTTAAATGGATCGAAGAGCTTCAAATGCCAAAGCGTTCTCTAAAATGCAATGAGAACAACTAATAAGAAACTTTTTTTTTTTTCAGGCTGAAAATAGAATAGAAGGAACCCCAATAACAGAAGCTGTAGATACCCAGCTTAAAGGGGTAGTAAAAGGTAAAAAAAAAAAAAAAAAATTCCCTAAAAAGCTTCCTTTACCTTAGTGCAGTCCTTCTTCACTTACCTCATACTTCCATTTTGCTTTTAAATGTCCTTATTTCTTCTGAGAAATCCTCACTTCCTGTTCTTCTACAGTATCTGTAACTCCACACAGTAATGCAAGGCTTTCTCTCTGGTGTGCAGAAAGCCTCTTAAGGGGGGAGGGGGTGAGCAGGAATGTCAGGACGCCCACTTAAACACAGCTCCTTTCTCTATCTGCAAAGTAGAGACTGTCCTGACACTCCTACTCGCCCCCTCAAGAGGCTATTTCCACACCAGAGAGAAAGCCTTGCATTACTGTGTGTAGTTACAGACAGAAGAACAGGAAGTGAGGATTTCTCAGAAGAAATAAGGACATTTAAAAGCAAAATGGAAGAATGAGGTAAGTGAAGAAGGACTGCACTAAGGTAAAGGAAGCTATTTTTATTTTTATTTTTTTTTACCTTTACAACCCCTTTAACATAATTATCTTCATTCTCTAGCCTCCCAGTGGTGGTGAATGGTGACAACTGATTATTTTGACCATTGGGTTGACTATGGAAACCTATTTCTATAAGTTAACGTTATATAAAATGCAGTGGTGGCTGGTGGTCAACCACAACCACCCCTCGTCTGGACAGTCAGACAGTTCCCAGCCCGGCACTTACCTCGTCTATGTTGCTGACGACGGGAGGCAGCTTCCCCTTGCTTTTCCTCCTCTGCATCACAGTGTCTCCTCCCTCCTCCTTCTAGGCAAATAGGAATGCTTCTCTTTTCGGCCAAACCGGAAACGGGTCTCACGATCCTCTTCCCGATTGTCCGGGAGAATAATCAGTGTGACAATAGCGAATATTGATGCGCTATTCTCACACAACTGGGTGAGCTCGGGCGCAACGCTCTGCGCCCCAAGCCCACCCTTTTTTGAAGCCTATTAGAGCCTCTGGCTTTAATCACATGATTAAGAAAAAAAAACTGATTGGAATGCATGCGTCCGGTGCCCTGCATGTACATGTAGATTAGGGGGCTGGATGCATGGGTAGAGGGGGGTATGTCCCGGTATGGATGGGCCACCACTGCTAAAATTAAAAACAGAAAAATCAGTTTTCCTTCATCTCACTACACAAGTCTAAAACACGATCGGAAATTCCGACAAGAAAAGTCCGATGGGAGCTTTTGGTCGGAAATTCCAACCGTGTGTAGGCTCCATCTGACTTTTTCTGTTGGAATTTCTGCCAACAAAAATTTGAGAGCTGGTTCTCAAATTTTCCGCCAAGAAAAGTTCTTGTCGGAAATTCCGATCGCACCAAAAACCACGCATCCTCGGAATCAATTTGACTCATGCTCGGAATCATTGAACTTCATTTTCCTCGGCTCGTTGTAGCGTTGTACGTCACCGCGTTCTCGGCGGTAGGAATTTTGTGCGAACGCGTGTATGCAACACAAGTTTGAGCCAACATTCTGTCGGGAAAAAAAACTTGGTTTTCTTGACGGATTTCGTGTGTACGCGGCATAAAAGCACCACTTTGAGTATGTTATTCCCTCTCTAGGGAGAGCTGGCTGGAATTCCTATGGCTTCTTTTTTTTT
This sequence comes from Rana kukunoris, assembly GCA_029574335.1. Classification (NCBI taxonomy): domain Eukaryota; kingdom Metazoa; phylum Chordata; class Amphibia; order Anura; family Ranidae; genus Rana; species Rana kukunoris. Next base: position 9,492,990 of record CM056053.1, read on the forward strand.
GTGACAGACTTCATCATATATGTCCTTTTTTTTTTTTTGCCCGTAGTTCCAATTTTTTCATCATCAATCATCATCATCATTTTTTTGGGGTCAGTGATTAGAGCTTGGAATTTTCCTTGGCTTTTTTTGGCATATGTTGCCCTTATTTGATCAGTATACTATTAAGATGCTTCACGTCAGATTAGCAGGAATGATGCTGGTTTTGCAAGTAGGTCCAGAAAAATTTGTTTTTGGTAATATTTTAAAACATGAAATGAAACTTACCGTGCTGTCGAGGAAGCCATTCCCATCTGTGTCATAAAGTCGAAACATAACTAAAAAAAAAAAAAATAACAAAAAGTTACAAAATGTTACCTTAAAAATATATATAATTTGTTCATTAACAGATTGTCTCAATGCTTGATTGATTAATTGTGGTTTAAACATTCTGAAACGCAGGCGCAGGTTATTTTCTCCACTGCAGGTGGCGCTCAACTGCAGCTGGAGAGGAAGTCGGGAGGAATATGTTTCCTCTATGGCAGTGGTTCTCAACCTCTCTAGTGCCGTGACCCCTTGATAAAATTTCCCAAGTTGTGGGGTCCCCTAACAGTAAAATTATTTTCATAGCGTAGGTTGTCAGCACCCAAGGCAAGACAAGTAATTTGCGCCCCTAACCCATAGACATTTAGCGCTCCCTGCGTCCTTTTAATGGTCAATGGTTTAATTAAGTCCTTCTGACTTTGTGGTGTCTCGTAGCAGTGGCACCGATGGCGAAATCAGGAGATAGGGTCTCCTCCAGCCCCTCCCACTACACATACCTCACCAGTCAGCTGACTTCTAGTCTTTGGCCCCCAGCCATGCTGTGAACTGAATGGGCGACTGCGAAGAGGCTAAGTGGGCAGCTGAGTGGGTGGCCGAGGGTTCCAGGAACCACCCATCTTTGTTGCCACGGGCTCCAGGCATAGCAAAAAGGCTGGGAGAGTGATGCAGGCTTCAGGAACAGCCCAGGATTCGGTGACCCCTGGCAAATCCTCATTTGAGGGAACGACTGCTCTATGGTTTCCTGTGTCACCACAGAATTGATCTGTTTGGATGCTGTTGCCCCATGTGACTCTGGCAGCCATCTTGGGCGCTGAAGGAGGAATGGTTCTTGTGATGCACAGGAAGTCCATGCCAAGCAGCGTGGAATGCTCCGATGGACGTAACGTCTCTAGGAAAGGAAGAAGTGGCTGGGAAAGAACAGGATACACGCTCAGGGCTCTCTGATCCTTCTGAAGGCCTGGATTGGTAATGCAGGCAACTGATTATATATATATATATATATATATATATATATATATATATATATATATAAAGAGAAAAAGAGAAAGAGAGAGAGAGAGAGAAAGAGAGAGAGAGAGAGAAATGTGCGACCTTATTTGTGGAACTAGAGGGGCCACTACTGCAGGTCAGTGGCATCGCTAGGGGGTGGCTATGAGTCTGGGGCCCATGACCCCGAGTCGCTTACCGGGTGTGTGCAGTATGTCCCAGTCTGGAATGCAGGGGACAAGGGGCGGACTGAGCCATGTTAGTGCATGGCTACTCTTGGTCACTGGTTGCTAGAGCCGCCTAGTGTCTAGCAACCAGTGATGTCATGGCCACAACTCCCTTCCTGTCCAGCATTAAAAGCAGAGGACGATTCCACTTCCTCCTCCTCCGCGCTTGTGCTTGTTGGGCCTAAAGAGTAAAGGTCTTGGGACTCCTGGACTGTAGCATCCCGCCACTGGTCCGGGGGCAGTGTGGGATACAGAGCAGCATCAAACAGGGAGGGGGAGGCCTTGGCAGCTGGGAAGAGCCCAGGGGGGAGTGAGAGAGAGAAGACGAGTCCTTACTGCCACCCTGATCAGCATCCCTGGCGCCTCCCAGAGACTGCACACCTCCAATGTCCTCTTCCCAACAGGAAAAAAACAGGCTGACCGAGGACAGGTGGGAGGTAGGTGGATCCCACACGCCTACCCACACAGACAGGGGCTGGGACAGTAGGGACTGCAGGCAGGGCTAAGGGGTCTCTCATCAACCCCCTCTTATCTCGGAGCTGATGCGCGTGGCCGGTGACTGTGATGCCCCTCGCGACCCGCGATCGCTCCTCATTTATACAGTAATCAGTGGCTATTTTTAGCTCTGTATAAACGTCAATGGTCCCAAAAAAGTGTCAAAAGTGTCCAATCTGTCCGCCACAATGTGGCAGTCCCACTAAAAAACGCTAATCACAGCCATTACTAATAAAAAAATAATAATAATAATTAATAATAATATAAATGCCATAAATATATCCCCTATTGCCTATTGTGTAAACTCTATGGCCCAGATTCAGGTACATCTGCGCATTATTGGACCGGCGTAGCGAACCGCCTTTACGTTAGACTTGCGCAATTTTGCCGCGTAATCACCCTATTCTCGTAGCTTTTGCGCAGGAAATTGCGCATACGTAACGTTTTTCCAGAGGCGTAAGGAGGAGTAATACAAATTGGGAAGGACGTGGGCGTGTTACATTGAAATGAGCCGTGACCCCATGCAAATGAAGGGCCGGCCGGCTCGCGCATGCGCGCTTGAAGGAGACCATGGTCAGCTCCGCTGTGCGCATGCTCACAACTCGGGAGCGGCGCAATCAGTGAAATTGGAAATGGACTAGGGCAACTTTATGAACTACGCAGACAGCATAAATAGACAGACACAAATGCACTTCCTTTGCAAAAGTACATCCCTTTGTATCCCTCCCTATACAGCAAGGTGCTTTTGTTTGTTTGTGACGTGTCTTTGAGATATTTGGGGAGTGTTTTGCAGAGTGATTTTTGTCTTTTATGTGTTTTCTTTGTTGTTATTTTGTTTAAATTATATTTTTGCTGGGCATTTTTTTTTTTTGCTCGTCATTTATTTAATTTTTTTGGTTCTGTTTGTGTATGATTTTGGAATGTGGGGGTGATATTCCTGCAGGAAAGGGGTGTCGCCCTCATTTGTGGTGGAGAAGTGATCCCCAGGTCTGTGTGAATGGTGTATAAATGTACAGTGACATAATTGGAGCCGTGGCATGGCGTTGCAGCTCACAAGTCCTGCATGGTGGGCTTGTGCCAATCCAATTTGATGAGGATGTGGGGTGTGTGTGCTAGGGACCACAGTGGTGTGCATGCATGCATTCTCATTGTGCCATGATTAATGTGTGTGTTTAACGTGCAAAGATGCATAATGTGAGCTGGCATGAGATGGGGTCATGAGATGGGGTACCAGTGCATATGCAGAGTCACCTTGAAGGGAAAAGACAGGAGGATGTTAGTAGTGCATGTGCCACTTGTGAGGTGTGCATCACGGGAGGGGATAGTCATGCCTGCCACCCATGTCACTCACCAACCAGCCAGCTGTCCCCATACATGTTCTGTTCGAAATCTGTGGGGATGGGGCTCTGATTGTATATGTAGCTGTCATGGGTGTCATGGGTGGTGCCATGTGTTGGGCTGCTGATGTCCTCCTGCAAGGTTGTGGTAATTCCAGGATGGCATGAGGGGTGAATCTGAAGATGCGAGACACCTCAGAATCACTCATGCCAAAGATGTCTATGCGTGTGTCATATATCAAGTGAAGAGTGAGGGGCTTGTATCAGATAAGAATATTGTATTAGATTAGATTAAATTGTAAATTTTATATAAGCAAATAAAAAAAATAAAAAAAACATCTCCCGTGCCCTCCTTAGTGCCATCCTCAGTGCCCTCCTCCTTCTTTGTTCATCTAAAGTCAGTAGTATAGCTATGTGCGACGATGCCCCTGGCATGTTGGCATACAGATTGTTGAGCAACACGTGTGACTGCTGAGCTCCTCACTATCAGTGTTGCTTTATCTGACAAGTAGACTTTTTTTCTTTTTTTAGACCAGCTTTTATCAGCTCTAATTTTAGACAGGACATTTTGCTGTTGCGCACACTGCGTCGCCTGCGCTGCCCCAACGTTGTTTTGTGGATCCCCGTAAGTCCCTCATTAGCATATTTGACTAGCAAATCAATGGTGTGTCTATCGCACTTTTGCGTGGACGGATGCGCCAGTCTAACGAAATTACGCGGGACAAAAAAAAGACGATTTTTTCCGTATCTCGTTCTGGGGATGCCGCGCAACGAAACGCACGCGCACATTTAGACTTACGCACGCGCATCTCCTGTTGCGCAGGCGTAATCGCTCTGTGAATCTGGGCCTTTCACTTTTGTGGAAACCAATTGACAGCAGTTGAGATTTTTTTTTTGCCAAAAATGTGTACAAAAATACATATTGGCCTAAACTTATGAAGAAATTTGTTTATATATATATATTTTTTTTTTTTCAAAATTGTCTTTTTTTTGTTTATAGCACAAAAAATAGAAACCGCAGAGATAATTAAAGCGGATCTCCACCCTAAAGTGAAGATCCGCTGATCCGAACACTCCCCCCCTCCGGTGTCACAATTGACACCTTTCAGGGGGGAGGGGGGTGCAGATAGACATGTATCTGCACCCACTTCCGGCCCAGCATTCACGGGCAAAAGACGGGCATTACATCACATCCCGTCTCCCGCCCGTTGTGTGCTGGGAACACTCGGCTCCCAGCACACAGCTGGAGCCAATTCGCGGGCGCAGCGCGACTCGCGCATGCGCCGTAGGGAACCGGGCAGTGAAGCCGCAGCGCTTCACTTCCTGGTTCCCTCACCGTGGATGGAGGGGGGAGCAGCAGGGTGACGAGCGATCGCTCATCCTCTGCTGCGGACGCCGCTGGACTCCAGGACAGGTAAGTGTCCTAATATTAAAAGTCAGCAGCTGCAGTATTTGTTGCTGCTGGCTTTTAATATTTTTTTTAAGCTGAACCATCCGCTTTAAATACCACTAACAGAAAGCTCTATTTGTGGGAAAAAAAGGACAATAATTGTATTTGTGTACAACGTCGCAGGACTGTGCAATTGTCAGTTAAAGCGACGCAGTTCCGTATTTTAAAAAATGGCCTTGTCATTAAGGGGGGAAATCTTCTGGTCCTTAAGTGGTTAAAGGAAATCTGCATTTTTAATGTCAATATTGATTTTAGCTGGCCTTGGGGCTAGAGCTATACAATCAGCAAGGAGCATAAACTTTACAGAGTGCAGAACTATACTCTGACTCAGAAGGGGGCATGTCAGACCTTTGTAGAGAGACAGCTGCTTCCCCACACAGAGCAAGGGTGAGGGTCCCGTTCTGCAACATGCTGGCAGGGGAAAGGCTTTTCTACTAAGGCTGCTTTCCAAATAAAATGAATTGTTAGGTCACTTTTTGCTTTGATCACCCAGAATATATTTAGCTGAAAGTTCTCCAGGGCTTTAGCATTGTCATCCTAAACTGTTTAGAAAAGTAGCTTCAATGATGATCTAATTAAACTCCCAAGTGTTGCTGAGAATTACAGTATTGCACAGCTTATTAACCTTCTGAGATGTCAGGAGGTTATCACAAAACCCCTGACATAAAAAGAAGGTGAGTGACTGTGTTTTGGAGGAAAAGATGTCAGACGTTTCCCGCAATCTGAATGCAGATACTGAATACTGATGACAGAATATAGTCTAATGACAAAGATGATGTAATTATCAAGTTCATCCACTAGAGTGCACTGTTCTCCCATCAAAGTATTCTTGGCATCTCATACTAACATTAAACCATTGGAATAAACACAATGGGCCAGATTCAGGTAGATGGGAGCATCTTTAATCTGGAGTAACGTTTCTCATTTACGTTACTCTGGCAAAATTTTAGGAGCAAGTGCTGTTATTCATGAAGCACTTGCTCCTAAAGTTGCGGCAGCGCATCGCAAATGAGCAGGCGGAATTCAAATTGGGCGGGTACGGGGCGTGTATTATTTAAACTAAGCGCGATCCCGCGGCGAACGTACTGCGCATGCGTCGAGTGTCAATGCATCCCAGTGCGCATGCTCCAAATTCTGTGAGTGAACGTCAATGACGTCAAATCCCCATTCATGGACGTTTTACGCAAGCGACGCGATTATTTTTTTTTTCGACGCAATGACGACGGCTATACTTAACATAGGATACTCCACTAGGGGGCTGCTTTATCTTTACGCCGCGTATCGCTTACAGAAACGTCGGAAAGTCACTGCGTCGCGCCCGAATATGATCGTGAATTGCCGATTCCCGCTGATTAACATATTTTTTCAGCGTAAATCAGCACCATTTTTAAATTAAAGTTGCGATGCGATGGCGAAATTCAATTGCGCCAATCGCATCGGAACTCCAACCCGGCGTTTCTTGTTTTCTGGTTACAGAAAACAGAAACGCCGGCTTAAAGTGACAGTTAGGCTGGAGTATCACTGATACTCCAGCCTAACTCTACCTGAATCTGGCCCAGCGATACGCGGCGTAAAGATAAAGCAGCCCCCTAGTGGAGTATCCTATGTTAAGTATAGCCGTCGTCATCGCGTCGAAAAAAAAAAAAATCACGTCGCTTGCGTAAAATGTCCTTGAATGGGGATTTGACGTCATTGACCTTCACTGACAGAATTTGGAGCATGCGCACTGGGATGCATTGACACTCGACGCATGCGCAGTACGTTCGCCGCGGGATCGCGATTAGTTTAAATAATACACGCCCCGTACCCGCCCAATTTGAATTCCGCCGGCTCATTTACGATACGCTGCCGCAACTTTAGGAGCAAGTGCTTCATGAATAACAGTACTTGCTCCTAAAATTTCGCCAGAGTAACGTAAATGAGAAACGTTACTCCAGAGCAAAGATGCTCCCATCTACCTGAATCTGGCCCTATGGGCCAGATTCTCAGCGGCGTTACGACGGAGTATCTCAGATACCCCGTCGTATCGCCGTTTTTTTTTGCCTCGTATCTATGCGAGTGATGCTTAGCATCACTTTTGCATAGATACGCTTCTACATCTGACAAGTGTAAAACCATTACACTTGCGGATCGTAGTTGTAATGACAACTCCGGCCACTAGGTGGCCTTTACGTTGTTTTCTCATTTGCATATGCAAATGAGGTAGTACACCAATTTTCCGATCGCTTTTACGCCGCCCCGTTGTCGCGTACGTCGTTTTCGTCCGCGTAAGGTTACCCCAGCTTCGATGTGGAGTAACCTTACGAAGTTCCATCGGATGCCGTCGGGTGCCATGTTAAGTATGGCGTCGGGTCAGTGTCGGCTTTTTCCGTTGCTTCCGTCGTTTTACTAACTCGTTCGCAAATAGGGAGTTGCGTAAATGACGCTCACGTCGTTTTTTTTTTTTTTTTTTTTAGTTTTTTTTTTTTTTAAAGTGTATTTTTTGTGCGTGCACTCGAGAGAGAGGAGCCGGACTGCAGGAGTTGGGAGTAGGCAGACCCTCCCCCCGGAGGCAATCGCCATCCTTCTCCATGCCCCCGGTGGCAATGGCGGGTGTGAGGGGGGGCTCACCCCACTCACCCCGCCCTACCTGCTCCACTTGGGAGCCCAACTGGGGCCCAACAGGACCCCATCGGGGCAGAGGGACTCCCCCTATGAGGGAGTGAGGGGGCCCAACCCACCAAGCCAGCCCCGTAGGTCCTTCGCCTCTCTTTAGGAGACCGCATGGCCAAAGTGCGTGCGTATTAAACCAATTTTGTGTGCGTGCAAGTGTGGTGGTTTTTGTGGGGGGGGGGGGGGGGGTGGGCGTACTAAGCACAGGCGTACCTCGCATAGCACACCCACCGGGAGCCGGGCTGAGACCACCAAACTCAATTTACATGTAGCCGAGACCGGGATCCGAACCCTTGGCTGCAGAGGTGAACGGCTTGTCAGCGCAGTGCCAATCACGTTGAGCCACCACAGCTCCGGTACGCTCACGTCGTTTTGACGTCGGTTTCAACGACGCTTTCCAACGTGAGCTGGAGCATGCGCACTGGGCTTTTTCCCCGGCCGGCGCATGCGCAGTTCATTCGACGCGGGGGCGCGCTTCATTTAAATACAAGCCTCCCCATTTGAATTGCGCGGGTTTACGCTAGGCGATTTACGCGACGCAGGCGAAAACTACGGAGCAAGTGCTTTGAGATTAAAGCACTTGCTCTAGTACGATGCGGCGGCGTAGTGTAAATGGCTTACGCTACGCCGCCGGAATTCTATGAGAATCTGGCCCTTTGGACCAGATTCAGAAAGTATTTACGTCGGCGTATCTAGAGATACGCCGCGTAAATACTAAGAATAGCCGGTGTATCTTTTTTCTGTATTCAGAAAACAAGATACGCCGGATTTCTACTAAGATACGAGCGGCGTAAGTCTCTTACGCCGTCGTATCTTAGTTGCATATTTACGCTGGGTGCTAGTTGGCGCTTACGGCGTTTTACGCGTAAAATATGCAAATGAGCTATTTACGCCGATTCCCGGACGTACTTGCGGCCAGGCGTCGTAGTTTACGTCGTTTGTGTAAGCGTTAGTCCGGCGTAAAGTTACCCCTGCTATAGCAGGCGCAGTCAGTGTTAAGTATGGACGTCGGGACCGCATCGAATTGTACGTCGGTTACGTAGTTTGCGTAAATCGTTCAGGAATGGGGCTCGGCGTAAGTTACGGCGTAAGTTACGTTCACGTCGTTTACATTGACAAATAGCGACGTGATTTCACGCATGCGCACTGGGACTCGTCCACGCATGCGTTGTTCAGAAAGAACGTCATGAGCGTGGGGTCATGATTAATTTACATGAATCACGCCCCCATCCACAACATTTGAATTGCGCGGCCTCACGCTGGGCACTTTACGCTACGCCGCCGCATATTATGGAGCAAGTGCTTTCTGAATAAGGCACTTGCCCATAATATTTGCAGAGGCGTATAGTAAAGACCATACGCTACGCCGCCGGGACAGATACACCACATGTATCTGAATCTGGCCCTATAATACCAAAAGTATGGGACGCACATGAACTTTAATGGCCTCCCAGTCTTAGTCCGGAGGGTTCAATATTGAGTTGGCTCCGCCTTTTGTAGCTATAACAGCTTCACCTCTTCCGGGAAGGCCGTCCACAAGCCTTGTTTAACCATTCTTCTAGGGCAACAATATTCGCTGTTGTAACACCTAAAAGCGTTTTTTTGACACCGGTCACCCGATTGGCTGGAAGGACAGGTGATCCTATTGGAAGCCTAGGAGCAGAAGGGGAGGAGCTGGAAGCAGAGGACACGGAGCCGAGCCACTGCACCACGCTGCCTGCCACCCGCCTGGACTGACCGGCAAACAGCAGGGGGTGGGTGCCACTCAAGGGGGATGGGACACTATTCCTCCCAATGATACCAATGATGGGACACTATTCCTCCCAATGATACCAATGATGGGACACTATTCCTCCCAATGATACCAATGATGGGACACTATTCCTCCCAATGATACCAATGATGGGACACTATTCCTCCCAATGACACCAATGATGGGACACTATTCCTCCCAATGACACCAACGATGGGACACTATTCCTCCCAATGACACCAACGATAGGACACTATTCCTCCCAATGACACCAACGATGGGACACTATTTCTCCCAATGACACCAACAATGGGACACTATTCCTCCCAATGATACCAATGATGGGACACTATTCATCCCAATGATACCAACAATGGGACACTATTTCTCCCATTGTTACCAATAATGGCACATATTATTCTCCCAATGACACCAATGGTGGGACACTATTCCTCCCAATGATACCAACGATGGGACACTATTCCTCCCAATGATACCAATGATGGGACACTATTCCTCCCAATGATACCAACGATGGAACACTATTCCTCCCAATGATACTAATGATGGGACACTATTCCTCCCAATGATACCAACGCTGGGACACTATTTCTCCCAATGACACCAACAATGGAACACTATTCCTCCCAATGATACCAGTGATGGGGCAGTATTCCTCCCAATGATACCAAATGTGGCGATGTTTACTCCCACTGATTGCAGGACAATTTCCACTCCCTCTGGCCACACTCTGACCCCCTTGAAGGACAATAAAGTGGCCCTTTGTTTAGAAAGTTTGGAGATCCCTGCTGTAGAATATGGACCAAAAAGGCTGCCATGGGTACTTTATATTCTAGAGCTGCATTCAGAAGCGTAAAAAATAAATAAAAAATAAATAAGTTCTACGTCTGGAAGCCACGCCACACAACATGTGACACTATCATAATTAAGTGCGGTGCTTGGTGCGGTAAAGTAGTAAAGTGACAACTCCGCCTCTAATCTCATTCATGAAAAGTGTGCACCGAGCTTCATATACTGACACTCAAGCTTGTCCTCGGGCCTTCCTCTCTCCAGCAGTGATAAGTAACAAACGATGTCTTTCAGCTGGATCATGTCAGGTGGGCGCAGAGACACCGGGGATGAAGATCGGGAGGAACTGTTACTTCTGTAATTCATTCGAAGACCTAGAAAGAGAAACAACCCGGCTTAGCAGCTCGAAAATGTAGAAAGCATCGACGGCAGTCATGAATTCTCCTAGAGGGTTCGGAAACAGAAGATCAAAGATTAACCTGTAGACTCAAAGAAATAAATAAAAGATAAAAGCATTCATATTGGAGATGTGATATTTGACGTTTTGTAACCTTTTTTGTCCTACTTATCGCAGTGTACTAGCAGTTACGGCAGACAGGATAAGGTCGTAGATTGACCGCATCATTTTATGGCCTTTGAAAAATCTTATGCCTTGAAACTATGGCGCCTTAAATCTGAACTAAGATGAGAGAACCCAGGGCCGATCCTAGGCAGGGTGCACAGGGTGCTTTGCACCCAGGCGCCTGCAGAGGTGGGGGCGCCAAAGTGGCAGAGTTTTCCCCTTCCCCTTCTCTCATTGTTTGTGTCTCTGATGTGTCTCTGACCATCTCCTGTACTATGTCTGCAGTCTCTGACCATTTCCTGTACTATGTCTGCAGTCTCTGACCATCTCCTGTAGTGTGTCTGCAGTCTCTGACCATCTTTTGTACTGTCTGCAGTCTCCGATCATCTCCTGTACTGTGTCTGCAGTCTCTGACCATCTCCTGTACTGTGTCTGCAGTCTCTGACCATCTCCTGTACTGTGTCTGCAGTCTCTGACCATCTCCTGTACTGTGTCTGCAGTCTCTGACCATCTCCTGTACTATGTCTGCAGTCTCTGACCATCTCCTGTACTGTGTCTGCAGTCTCTGACCATCTTTTGTACTGTCTGCAGTCTCCGATCATCTCCTGTACTGTGTCTGCAGTCTCTGACCATCTCCTGTACTGTGTCTGCAGTCTCTGACCATCTCCTGTACTGTGTCTGCAGTCTCTGACCATCTCCTGTACTGTGTCTGCAGTCTCTGACCATCTTTTGTACTGTCTGCAGTCTCTGATCATCTCCTGTACTGTGTCTGCAGTCTCTGACCATCTCCTGTACTGTGTCTGCAGTCTCTGACCATCTCCTGTACTGTGTCTGCAGTCTCTGACCATCTCCTGTACTGTGTCTGCAGTCTCTGTCCATCTCCTGTACTGTGTCTGCAGTCTCTGACCATCTCCTGTACTGTGTCTGCAGTCTCTGTCCATCTCCTGTACTGTGTCTGCAGTCTCTGTCCATCTCCTGTACTGTGTCTGCGTCTCCTGTACTATGTCTGCAGTCTCTGACCATCTCCTGTACTGTGTCTGCAGTCTCTGACCATCTCCTGTACTGTGTCTGCAGTCTCTGACCATCTCCTGTACTGTGTCTGCAGTCTCTGACCATCTCCTGTACTATGTCTGCAGTCTCTGGCTATCTCCTGTACTATGTCTGCAGTCTCTGACCATCTCCTGTACTGTGTCTGCAGTCTCTGACCATCTCCTGTACTGTGTCTGCAGTCTCTGACCATCTCCTGTACTGTGTCTGCAGTCTCTGACCATCTCCTGTACTATGTCTGCAGTCTCTGGCTATCTCCTGTACTATGTCTGCAGTCTCTAACCATCTCCTGTACTATGTTTGCAGTCTCTGACCATCTCCTGTACTGTGTCTGCAGTCTCTGACCATCTCCTGTACTATGTCTGCAGTCTCTGGCTATCTCCTGTACTATGTCTGCAGTCTCTAACCATCTCCTGTACTATGTCTGCAGTCTCTGACCATCTCCTGTACTGTGTCTGCAGTCTCTGACCATCTCCTGTACTATGTCTGCAGTCTCTGACCATCTCCTGTACTATGTCTGCAGTCTCTAACCATCTCCTGTACTATGTCTGCAGTGTCTGACCATGTCCTGTACTGTGTCTGCAGTCTCTGACCATCTCCTGTACTGTGTCTGCAGTCTCTGACCATCTCCTGTACTGTGTCTGCAGTCTCTGACCATCTCCTGTACTGTGTCTGCAGTCTCTGACCATCTCCTGTACTGTGTCTGCAGTCTCTGACCATCTCCTGTACTATGTCTGCAGTCTCTGGCTATCTCCTGTACTATGTCTGCAGTCTCTAACCATCTCCTGTACTATGTCTGCAGTCTCTGACCATCTCCTGTACTGTGTCTGCAGTCTCTGACCGTCTCCTGTACTGTGTCTGCAGTCTCTGACCATCTCCTGTACTGTGTCTGCAGTCTCTGACCCTCTCCTGTACTGAATGAATGAATGAATGAAAAACTTATATAGCGCGGCACATGCGAATTAAATCGCCTCTGGGCGCTTGTTGTTCCTGTCTCCTTTGGAATCAAAAGAGATGAGTCTTGATCTTTCTCCTGAATGCTAGGTGGTTCTCCTCCAACCGAATGCTGGTTGGTAAAGCGTTCCATAGTCTGGGACCTTGGACCGCGAATCTTCTATCTCCCCTGGACTTGTAGCTGGCCTTCGGTATCTGGAGTAGATTTTTGTTGGTGGATCGCAAGATGCGATTGGGATTATGAATTTTTATACTGTCTGCAGTCTCTGACCAAGTGGTATAAAAGCCAGGTATTGAAGTGGTTAAATAACTTGTATATGACCCATTACATAGAATTACGCAGCCTTGAAAAGTGAACTTTGTTTCGAGAGACTCATTGGATGAAAAATCATCAAATGCATGACGCTTGACATGTACAAGATTATTAACTGATCTTTTTCTTTGGATTTAAATAAATAAATATTTGACTGGATGGGTTCATTCCTCTATGAGGGACCTCTGTGGTGGACCCCAGCTTATGAGTTTTTCCTTCCCCATATGGGACACAGGTCCTCTATCCTGATGGACGTGTCCTCCCTGGAGATTCTTCAGATTGTTGGATATTTCGCCAATGTTTAGGATATTTTTGTGATTTATTACATGTTATCTCTGAGGCCTCATGCACACTGAACATTTGTTGACATTTTTACAGCAGCTGTTTTTGGCTGTAGAAGTTTTTCTCTACAGTCATTAAAGGATCACTAAAGGAAAACATTTTTTCAGCCAAATAGCTTCCTTTACCTTACTGCAGTACTGGTTTCATGTCCTTATTGTTCGTTTTTGCTTTGAAGTTGCTGTAATCCTGCTCTGTTCTCCACACTTCCTGCTTGTCTGTTTCCTTATAACCACAGTGCTGGGAGCTTTCTCACGGTGGTCTAAGCTGTCATTACTGTGTGTCTAAAACTTCCCAGAACCAATCAGATTCATTTTAAAAACAAAACACTGCCCTGGATTTGTTTGTTTTTGTTCTGTGTGTCTATTTCTACTTCACAGAAACATGAAGCCAGTTCAAAAGTGAAACTAACCTGCAGGCACATTATATGATTGATTTTTATCTATTTTTAATCATTTTGAAAAGGAATCAGTTAACTTTTATGTCTCTATACCTTGTAAACAGTCATTTCAGCAAAAAAATGTTTTTCCTTTAGTGACCCTTTAACCACTTGCCGACCGCCGCCTGTACATATACGTTGGGAGAATAGCACGGCTGTGCAAAGTAATGTATATATACATCACTTTGAATTTTGCGCAGTGCGGGCGTGCGCCCCTGCCGTGAGCTCCGTGACCGTGCCCGTGGGACCCGTGGACTCGATGTCCACCGGTGTCCTGTGATCGTGTCACAGAGCTGCAGAACGGGGGGATGCCTATGTAAACAAGTCATCTCCCTGTTCTGCCTAGTGACAGGACACTGATCTACTGCTCCCGGTCATCGGGAGCAGCGATCAGTGTCGTGTCACATTAAGCCCAGCCAACACACAGTTAGAATCACTCCCTAGGACACACGTAACCTTTTTCCTCGCCCCGCTAGTGGTAAATCCCTTCCCTGCCAGTGTCATTTACACAGTGATCAGTGCATTTTTATAGCACTGATCGCTGTATAAATGACAATGAGCCCAAAATAGCGTCAAAGGTGTCCGATGTGTCCAACATAATGTTACAGTCACAATAAAAATCGCCGCCATTACTGGTAATTTTTTTTTATTAATGCTAATTAATAAAAATGCTATAAAACTATCCCCTATTTTGTAGACGCTATGGGCCAGATCCACAGAGAATTACACCAGTGTATCTACAGATACACCGGCGTAATTCGAATTTCCCGCCGGCGTGTCTATCCAGAAAACAAGATACGCCGGAATTACGCGAAGATACGACTGGCATAAGTTTCTTACACCGTCGTATCTTAGATGCATATTTACGCTGGATGCTAGGGGCGCTTCCGTCTATTTCCAGCGTAAAATATGCAAATGAGCAAGTTACGGCAATCCACGAACGAGCGGGCGACGCAAGCCTTTTACGTCGTTTGCGTTAGCGTGTCTCCGGCGTAAAGCTACACCTGCTATATGGAGGCGCAGCCAATGTTAAGTATGGACATCGGGACTGCGTCGTATTGGATGTCGTTTACGTCGTTTGCGTACGCCGATCTAGATTGGGCCTGGGCGTTAGTTACGTTTACGTTGTTTTCATTGACTATTTGCGGCGTGATTTCACGCATGCGCACTAGGATACGTCCACGGCCGGCGCATGCGCAGTGTAAAAAAAGCATTGTTTGCGTCGGGTCACTCATAATTATAAAAAAACACGCCCCCACTAGTACATTTAAATTACGCCCGCGCGGCGTGTCCCATATATGCTACACCGCTGTAAGTCACAGCGGCGTATTGCTAATCCTCAATGCAATGCCGCTGTAACTTACGGCGGCGTATCGTAAATGGGCCGGTGTTCGCGGGTGTAATTTAAATGTACTAGTGGAGGGCGTGTTTTATTATAATTATGAGTGACCCGACGCAAACAACGCTTTTTTTACACTGCGCATGCGCCGGCCGTGGACGCATGCGTGAAATCGCGCTGCAAATAGTCAAAGAAAACAACGTGAACGTGACTTACGCCCAGGCCCTTTCTAGATGGTGTCTGTGGATCTGGCCCTATAAGTTTTGAGCAAAGCAATCAATAAACGCTTATTGCAAAAAAAAAATTACCAACAATTTGTAGAAGAATACACATCGGCCTAAACTGAGGAATACAATTGTATTTTTATATATTCTTTGTGGATATTTATTATGGCAAAAAGTTAAAAAATATTGCTTTTTTAAAAAAAATTGGCGCTCTATTTTTGCTTATAGCGCAAAGATAGATCAAATTAGTGTTGCTCACGAATATTCGCATTGCGAATATTCGCTACGAATATTGCATATTCGAGTATTCGCGAATAACTCGAATATCGCGGCGAATATTCGCTATTTCGAATATTCGAATTTTTCAAATTTCGCAATAAATTTCGCAATCAATTTCGCACTAGCGAAATTTCGCATTAGCGAAATTTCGCAATAGCGACATTTCGCAATTTTTTTTTTTTTCTTATAAAATATAGTGGATATTCGTAAATATCGAATATTCGTGATATTTTATCCAAAAAAAAAATAGCGAAATTTCGCAATCATTTTCGCTTTCGCATATGCGAAATTTCGCTATTTTTTATTTTTTTTTTATAAAATATAGCGAATATTCGTAAATATCGAATATTCGTGATATTTTATAAAAAAAATAAAATAAAATTGCGAAATTTCGCATTTTTTTTTTATAAAATATCACGAATATTGAATATCGCGAAATCGAATATGGCGTATTCCGCTCATCACTAGATCAAATACCACCAAAAGAAAGCTCTATTTGTGGGGAAAAAGGACGTCAATTTTGTTTGGGAGCCGCGTCGCACGACCGCGCAATTGTCAGTTAAAGCGACGCCGTGCAAAATCGGAAAAAAAGTGCTCTGGTCATTGGGCAGCCAAATCCTCCGGGGCTGAAGTGGTTAAATGGGAAATATTTGAATGCTTTCCATCTTTCTTTATATGCAAAAAAATATATATTGATTGGTTTGCGCACATCACAAATATCCCCATTTTTTAAGGTTTGAATGATATAATCTGTAGGGGCCACAAGGAAGGAGAAAAGGGGCCACGAAGCACCTAAAAAAAAAAAAAAAACGCATTATTTTGTCCTTCTTTCCTCAGGCCCCGTACACACGGCCGAGGTTCTCGCCAGAAACCAGCGAGAACCTCGGCCGTGTGTACGCTCTCTGCTCGCCCCGCCCGTCGGGAATCCCGTCGAGCAAATAGAGAGCAGGTTCTCTATTTGCTCGACGGCCCGTCGGGATGAATGGCTGGTTGCCATTCCCGACGGGCGGGTCGCAGATTCTGATGGCCGGCAGAGAACCTCGAGGTTCCCTGTCGAGTGTGCGGGGCTTCACACCAACAAATCAAACATGCCAAACGACGACAGTTGGTAGAAGAAATGATAATACCACTTAAGATTGCGCTGTCACATAATGCGGCGAGCGCGCTGTGGTACAACAAGACGTATACAGCGAATTATCTTGGCGTTTATCACCTGACAGCGCCAAGACATCTTTTGTCTCCTTGCAGGATAGAAAGAACACGAATGTGTAATTACAATTTCACGGCGCATGGATGAAAACTGTCGATGACAATCTGTCTATCGGGAGGAGTCATAACGTCGGGGTCGGGATGGGATAATTGTTGCCACAATGACAAATGAAAGAAACAGACCGCTGATTCATCACCCTGACTACATGCAAACGTAAAGCGACTGCATCCTCAGCGACTTTCTGTCACATGCGTGTCTTCCAGGGCATGGTAAACTTTTTTTTTCAAGGGAACCTGTCATGAGAGTCAATGGGACTTTATGATGTTGCTATCCTGGAAGAAGGTGTGAGACATATTGGGCCAGATCCACAAAGCATTACGACGGCGTATCTCCAGATACGCCGCCATAATTTCAAATTTGCGCCGGCGTATCTTTGTTTTGTATCCACAAAACAAGATGTGCCGGAATTACGCTAAGATAGGACTGGCGTAAGTCACTTACGCCGTTGTATCTTAGTTGCATATTTACGCTGACCGCTAGGGGCGCTTTCGTAGATGTTTAGTGTAAAATATGCAAATGAGATAGATGCGCCGATCCACGAACGTACGTACGCCCGGCGCATTCTTTTTACGTCGTTTGCGTAAGCGTATGTCCGGCGTAAAGTTACCCCTGCTCTACAGAGGCGTACGCAATGTTAAGTATGGACGTCGGGCCAGCGTCTAATTTTCCGTCGTTTGCGTAAAACGTTCGCGAATAGGGCTTTGCGTAAGTTACGTTCACGTCGAAAGCATTGACTATTTGCGATGTGATTTGCATGCGCAGTGGGATACGTCCACGGACGGCGCATGCGCAGTTAAAAAAAAACAACTTATTTACGTCAGGTCACGAATAATTTAAATAAAACACGCCCACCTCTTCCCTATTTGAATTAGATGCGCATACACCAGCCCATTTACGCTACGCCGCCGTAACTTAGGACGCAAGTGCTTTGTGGATACGGCACTTGCGTTCCTAACTTACGGCGGCGTAGCGTAAAGAAGATACGCTACGCCGGAAAAAAGTTAGGCCCCGTACACACGACCGAGTTTCTCGGCAGAATCCAGCGAGAACCTCGATGGGAGACGTATTCTGCCGAGAAAACCGGTCGTGTGTACACGTTTCGCCGGGCGTCCCGTCGGGAAGCTCGTTGAGCCAAAAAAAGAGCATGCTCTCTATTTCCTCGTTGTTCTATGGGGAAATTTGGCTCGACGAGCTTTTCGACAGCTGAACGGGAACCTCGACGGGCGGAACGATGAGTTTAGCCCGACGAGTTTCTCGGTCGTGTGTACGCGGCCGAAAGCCGGCCTTTGTGGATCCGGCCCATTATCTTTGATTGATCCCCATCAAAGGTGTGCGCAGCCTATTGCCGCTTTCTGGTGGGGGCGGGGACTGGCCTCCTGCGCATTGGTGTCATGCTTCGACGCTGCATTAACAGCGTCATTGACGTCAATTTGATGTCTCTCTTTTTCCATCCCCGACCACATACGAGATGGGCGGGGAACCCACCGCTGATGGCTCGATGAAAAGCTGTGCCCACCGTGCCACGTGGTGGCGATGCGCGCGACTGGTGGCCGCAATGTCCGCCAGGTTCTCGCGATCGGCAGTTACAGAGGCAGGACGTGGAGCTTTGTGTGTAAACACACAGATCCACGTCCTGTCAGGGAGAGAGGAGACCGATGGGGTGTCCCTTGTACATAGGGACACAGTATCGGTCACCTCCCCCAGTCAGTCCCCTCCCCCCAGAGTAAGAATCACTCCCAGGGAACACATTTAACCCCTTCCTCGCCCCTTAGGCCGCGTACACATGGAGGGACATGTCCACTGAAACATGTCCGACGGACCATTTCCAGCGGACATGTCTCCTCCGGATTTTCGTCCGACGGTGTGTACACACCATCGGATGAAAATCCCCTTGGCCAGGGAACGCAGTGACGTGGCGGTGACGTTGACGCCGCCACGTCACCAAACGAGGAAGTAAAATACTTCCACGCATGCGTTGAATCCATTTGACGCATGCGCGGAGATTTATGTCCGCTGGTTAGTGTACTAACCAGCGGACATATCCGACGGACATGTTTTCGGCGAACAAATTTCAAAGCATGCTTTGAAATTTGTCTGCTGGGAAAAACATGTCCGCTAGCCCGTACACACGATCGGATATGTCCGCTGAAACGGTCCGTCGGACCAGTTTCATCAGATATATTCGATCGTGTGTACGCGGCCTCAGTGTTAACCCCTTCCCTGCCAGTCACATTTATACAGTAATCAGTGCATTTTTATAGCACTGTTCGCTGTATAAATGTGAATGGTCCCAAAATAGTATCAAAAGTGTCCAATGTGTCCGCCATAATGTCGCAGGCCTGACAAAAATCACAGATCGCCGCCATTACTAGTAAAAAAAAAAAATGTATAAAAATGTCATAAATCTATCCCCTATTTTGTAGGCGCTATAACTTTTGCGCAAACCAATTAATATAAACTTATTGTGATGTTTTTTTACCAAAAATATGTAGAAGAATACGTATTGGCCTAAACTGAGAAAAAATATGTTTTTTAAAAAAAATGGGACATTATTATAACAAAACATTAAAAAAAATTGTGTTTTTTTTCGACATTTTCTGTCTTTTTTTTGTTTATAGCGCAAAAATAAAAAACGCAGAGGTGATCAAATACCACCCAAAAAAATCTCTCATTGTGGGAAAAAATATATAATTTGGGTACAGTGTTGTATGACCGCGCAATTGTCATTCAAAATGCGTCAGCGCTGAAAGCTGAAAATTGGTCTGGGCAGGAAGGGGGTATAAGTGCCCAGTAAGGAAGTGGTTAAAGTCAACCAGCATGGCAGCCCCTCGATTGGTTGGAAGCCTTACCCCCGGAGAGAAGCTGGGACTTGCTCTGCATTGAAGGGCTGGGGGTCTGGAATCTGTTTCCAAATGACATGAAGAGATGTTTGCAGAATTCATCCGGTAGCTCAACTTCCAGAAAAGTTTTCATGAACAACTGGAAACCTTCAAAGTCAATTGTCTGAAAAAATAATAATAATATTAATACCAGCTAAAAATATATATATATTTTTGGACATATTTTATTACGAATTGTGTTTAGTGCAAAAATAACTTCAAACAGCAAAATATAAGGACAAAATATATAGGGCCAGATTCAGGTAGATGGGAGCATCTTTGCTCTGGAGTAACGCTTCTCATTTACGTTACTCTGCCGAAATTTTAGGAGCAAGTGCTGTTATTCATGAAGCACTTGCTCCTAAAGTTGCGGCAGCGTATCGAAAATGAGCCGGCGGAATTCAAATTGGGCGGGTACGGGGCGTGTATTATTTAAACTAAGCGCGATCCCGCGGCGAACGTACTGCGCATGCGTCGACTGTCAATGCATCCAGTTCTGTCAGTGAACGTCAATGACGTCAAATCCCCATTCACGGACGTTTTACGCAAGCGACGCATTTTTTTTTTTTTCGACGCGATGACGGCGCCTATACTTAACATAGGATACTCCACTAGGGGGCTGCTTTATCTTTACGCCGCGTATCGCTTACGGAAACGTCGGAAAGTCACTGCGTCGCACCCGAATACGATCGTGAATTGCCGATTCCCGCTGATTAACATATTTTTTCGGCGTAAATCAGCGGGAACGCCCCCGGCGCCATTTTTAAATTAAAGTTGCGATGCGATGGCGAAATTCAATTGCGCCGATCGCATCGGAACTCCAACCCGGCGTTTCTTGTTTTCTGGTTACAGAAAACAGAAACGCCGGCTTAAAGTGACAGTTAGGCTGGAGTATCACTGATACCCCCGCCATAACTCTACCTGAATCTGGCCCATATAAGGGAACTTCGGATTGTGAGTAACGCGGTAAGGACCCTTTCACACTGGGCGGGTCAGTAATGATTCGCCTCCATGTGTCGGCGTTCATCCGATCCGCTCTGCAGACGGTAGAAAAAATAGGACATTCTTCCGTCTGCAAAATCGGATGTTTGCGGAGGTCGGTGATTACGGGCTGAATTCGGGATGTTTATCCGCTAACACCCACAATCACATAGGGACCAATGTATGTCCCTTTTTCACCCGCAAACGGATGGGTGAAAAAGGGACATATGGTCCGTACGTGTGAAAGGGGCCTTAACCACTTCAATACCCAGCCATAGAAAATTGACGGCCTGGGATGGGATTTACCATCCTAAGTGGCCGTCAATTGACGGCCTGGGCATTGCAGGCGAATATCTGGATGATGGGTGCCGCCAGAGGCATCATCCAGATATCCTCTTCTTCAGCCGACGATTCTGCACAATGTAAGAACGATCATAGCCGATTGATCGTTCTTACAGGCCGCGGGATCCCGCCGCCGCCATCCGGTGCTTCTCCGGGCTTACCTGTGCCTTCGGGGGCCCGGAGAACGAATCGTCGGCGGCGGCGGGAAGCATAGAGATGACTGGTGACCAGATGGTCACCAGTCATCTCTATGACCGTCGGAGGACCCGGGCACGATCTGATGACATCACGCCCGGGTCCCCGTAAGTAAACAAAGCCGCGATTGCGGCTGTAAGCCCCCATTCATGAGATCGGTGAATTTTTTTTCACCGATCTCATGGTTTCCAGCCTGGAGGAGAGATGTGAGGTCTTATTGACCCCACATCTCTCCATAAAGAGGACCTGTCACACACATTTCCTATTGCAAGGGATGTTTACATTCCTTGTAATAGGAATAAAAGTGGAAAAAAAAAAATGAAAAAAAGTGTAAAAATAAATAAAAAATAAGTAAAAAAAATAAATAAAAGATAAAAAAAAAATTAAAACGCCCCTGTCCCCGATAGCTCGCGTGCAGAAGCGAACGCACACGCAAGTCCCGCCGACATATGTAAACGCCGTTTAAACCACATAAGTGAGGTATCGCCGCGTGCGTTAGAGTGCCAGCAACAAATCTAGCACTAGATCTCCTCTGTAAATCTAAACTGTAACCTGTAAAAAATAAATAAAGCGTTGCCTATGGAGATTTTTAAGTATCGAAGTTTGGCGCCATTCCATGAGTGTGCGCATAATTAAAGCGTGACATGTTGGGTATCTATTTACTCGGTGTAACCTAATCTTTCACATAATACAAAAAAAATGGGCTAACTTTACTGTTTTGTTATTTTTTTAATTCATAAAACAATTTTTTTACAAAAAAAAGGCGTTTGAAAAATAATTGCGTAAATACCGTGCAAGATAAAACTTTGGAATGACCGCCATTTTATTCCCTAGGGTGTCTGCTAAAAAAAACATATATAATGTTTGGGGGTACTGTTTAATTTTCTAGCAAAAAAATGATAATTATTACATGTAGGAGAGAAGTGTCAGAATAGGCCCGGTATGGAGGTGGTATAAAAGCCTGGTATTGAAGCGGTTAATGAGCGCTTCGCAATACAAGCAATTTTTTTCCCTTAAATCCTGACTCGGTTTGCGAGTGTTGTCTCACAAGACGAGCAGGATTCAAGCCTTTGTGGTGTGCAGTACCGCATTTGGCCAGAGGTGTGGGGGCGTTTGGAAAAAAACGCTTCCAAGTGTTTCCGAGCCTTTCCGGGGGGGTTTTGAGTCTCTCCGGTGCCCCCCCCACCACCTCTGGCCACATGCGATAATGCATGCCATAAAAGTCAATGTGGAACAAATAATTTTCATTTCCATTGACTTCTATAGGGAAACTCTCTTTGATATGCCAGTGCTTTGGATTACAAGCACCCTTTCAGGAACGGATTATGCTCGTAATCCAAGGTTCCACTCTGTATAAGGGAGCTGTTTTACCTGGCTAAGGATTTGTTTTTCTGTCCATCCAGTAATGGAATTTACACAGTTCAGCAGGTGAATGACACTTTATTCTCAATTACAGTTACATACTGTAGAAAGAATACAATGGGGTACTCTCTCCACTTCCAGCCTGCTGATTGGACAGTGAAAGAGCAGCAAAAGACTGATGAGGTCAATCCCCTGCAAATTTGTTTCCCTCTTTAATGACTTACCCTGGAACCCCTTAAAGGGGTTGTAAAGGTACAGTTTTTTTCCTAAATATCTTCCTTTACCTTAGTGCAGTCCTCCTTCACTTACCTCATCCTTCCATTTTGCTTTTAAATGTCCTTATTTCTTCTGAGAAATCCTCACTTCCTGTTCTTCTGTCTGTAACTCCACACAGTAATGTGAGGCTTTCTCCCTGGTGTGGAGTGTCGTGCTCGCCCCCTCCCTTGGACTACAGGAGAGTCAGGACGCTCTCTACGTTGCAGATAGAGAAAGGAGCTGTGTGTTAGTGGGCGTCCTGACTCTCCTGTAGTCCAAGGGAGTGGGCGAGCACGACACTCCACACCAGGGAGAAAGCCTCGCATTACTGTGTGGAGTTACAGACAGAAGAACAGGAAGTGAGGATTTCTCAGGAGAAATAAGGACATTAAAAAGCAAAATGGAAGGATGAGGTAAGTGAAGGAGGACTGCACTAAGGTAAAGGAAGATATTTAGGGGGAAAAAATTACCTTTACAACCCCTCTAAGTTGCAGGGGTTAGAATCCCTGAGTATTTAAAAGTGCTTCTTTTGTTGCCCCCCTCAAAGAAAGCACATGCCAAAAACAATGGTGAGATATTTACCATTCAGGACCCATCCCTGGCATTTTGTATTATATATATATATCTTTACACACACATTAACTGCTTGCCGACCAGCTGCCATCATTACACTGCGGCAGGTTGGCACTAGGGTGACCACGTGTCCCGGATTGCCCGGGACAGTCCCGCATTTTGCAGATCTGTCCCGGGCACCTTAATTCCAGGACAATACAGTGTCCCGGAATGAAACTGACACAGCCACCCCCCCGGCCAATCTGATGCCCCCAAAAAAGGCCCCCGCATCACCACTTTACTCACTGACAGTACTTGTCCTGGCCGGGAAAGCCTGGAGGAGCACAGTCCCCGCCCCCTGCTTGTGATTGGAGAAACCATAAATCCCGCCTCTTGTGTCCAATCACTGTGCTGTGATTCGTTACACCACAAGCTGATTTTTGGGAAGGGAGGGTGTCCCTGAATGGTAGTTTGGAAATGTGGTCACCCTAGTTGGCACAGCTGCGTGAATCACCACAGGTGTACGTCGGCTGCTTTAAGAGCAATAGGGGGCGCAATGCCGGAGCCGATGCGCGTGGCCAACAGCCGTAATGGCCGCCGGCGACCCACAATCGCCCCTTAGAGAGCCAGAACAGGAATCTGTCAATGTAAACAGACGGATCCCAGTTCTGACAGAGGAGTAGAGAGAGATCTGCTGTTCCTAGTGATCAGGATCAGCGATCTCTCTCTATTCCTACTGAGTCCCCTACCTCCCCAGTTAGAAGCACCTCCCAGGGAACACTTAATTCCTTGATCGCCCACTGGTGTTAACCCCTTCCCTGCCAGTGACATTCATACAGTAATTAGTGGCTATTTTGTAGCACTGATCGCTGTATAAATGTCAATGGTCCCAAAAAATTGGCAAAAGTGTCCGATCTGTCCGCCGCAATGTCGCAGATTGCCGCTATTAATAGTAAAAAATAAATAATAAAAATAACATAAATCTATCCCCCTTATTTGTAGGCACTATGGCACGGATTCACGACGGACTTTCGCCGACGTATATAAAGATACGCCGTCGTAAGTACAAATGTGTTCAGTCGCATCTCTGCGCCGATTCTCAAAGCTAGATACGTCATAAAACAAGGCTTCAGCCGCCCGATGTAAATTGCCTACGCCTGCGTATTGTGGGCGCATAGTTACGTTGGACGCTTTCGGCGTTCCCATGTTAAATATGCAAATTAGTAAGATACGCCAATTCACGAACGCATTAATATACGCGGTTTACGTAAGTCGTACGTTCGGCGTAAACTTACCCCACATAAAGCAGGGGTAAGTCATGCAAAGGTATGGACCAGGGAACAGCCGTCGTATTGTACCTCGTTTACGTCATACTACGTGAATAGGCGTAGGTTACGTTCACGTTGTAGGCAGTGTTCGACGTATCTTAGGCAGCTATTTCGACGTGACTGTGAGCATGCGCACTGCGATGTGTCCAAGAGACGACGCATGCGCAGGTAGTTTTTTGAAGCTCAGCCCACCATTTGCATGGGGTCACGCTTCATTACATGCCCACTCCCAGCTCACTTCCACCTACTTTGAATTACGTCGGCTTACGCCGACGACTATACGCTACGCCGGCGCAACGTGGAGCGCATATTGTTTGTGAACTCCATGCTTGCCTCTCAACGTTGCGCCGGTGTAGCGTAAAGTAGATACGCTACGCCCGCAGAAAGATGCGCCGCTCTACATGAATCCGGGCAAATAACTTTTGGGCAAACCACTCAATAGATTTTTTTTTTACCAGAAATATGTAGAAGAATACATATCGGCCTAAACTGATCAAAACATTTTCATTTTTTTTTATTTATTTTTTTGGGATATTTATTATAGCAACAAGTTAAAAATATTGGCCCAGATTCATAAAGCAATTACGCCTGTGTAACTGGTGTTAGACAGGAGTAATTTCAAATTTCGCGCGCCGTATCACTAGTTTGAATCCTCAAACCATGATACGGCGGCTTCGGGCTTCGATCCGAGAGGCTTACGTCTTCGTAAGCCTTCGGATCTACGCTGCGATATTTTTGCTGCCGCTGGGAGGAGTTCGCGTCGTTTTGATGCGTCGGGATATGCAAATGTGTTTTTACGGCGATCCACGAAGATACGAGCGGTCTTCGCAATCGCTTACGTCTGTTTTTTTTTACGTACTGTTAGACCAGCTTTTTGCTGGTCTAACGGTGCGTAGCCCATGTTAAGTATGGCCGTCGTTCCCGCGTCGAATTTTTTTATTTTTTGCGTAACTCGTTCGGGAATAGAAATGTCCGTAAACGACGCTACTCAAACAACGAATGACGTAACGACGTGATTTCGCGCAATGCACGGCGGGAAATTTGCGAACGGAGCATGCGCAGTTCGATCGCCGCGGGAACGCGCCTATTTTAAATCCTTCACGCCCCCTACTCGCGTAGATGGATTGCGACGGGAGAAATACACTACGCCGCCGTCGTTTACTGGACAAAATCTACCTGGATTCCACGTAGAGCCAGGTAAAAAACGGCGGCGTAGTGTATTTCTGATACTCTACGAGAATCCAATTCTCTCTGAATCTGGGCCATTGTTTTTTTCAAAATTGTCGCTCTTTTTTTGTTTTTAGCCCAAAAAAATAAAAAACGCAGAGGTGATCAAATACCACCAAAAGAAAGTTCTATTTGTGGGGAAAAAAAGGACGTTAATTTTGTTTGTGTACAAATTCGCACGACAATTGTCAGGTAAAGTGACGCAGTGCCGTATTGCAAACAAATGACCCGGTCATTAAGGGGGCAAATCCTTCCGGGTCTTAAGTGGTTAATGTCATTTTTTACTCACTTGTTTCAGGATGTCTTGCTTCTGTATCACATGGAAAAAAAAAAGAATTCTGTTAATTCAGTTATAAAATTCTCGCCAATCGATCCTTTACTTCTTGCCGTTTTCATCAATATTTCAGAAATAAGCTGCTACCTATTTGAAGAGATTATATATATATATATATATATATATATATATATATATATATATATATATATATATATATATATATATATTTTAGTAGAGGGTTTCTGGGCCATAATAGGAATGTTCTAAATATGGCTGAGCACTGCAACAGGGTGGATTTGATTTGAATCACTAGTAAAAAAGTCTTGAAATAATAATTTTTAAAGAGCAACTGTCATCTCCTCCCACAGCGGCTCCTCCTCTGACCCGCTGCTGCCTCCTCCTCTGACCTGCTGCTTCCTCCTCCTCTGACCCGCTGCTTCCTCCTCCTCTGACCCGCTGCTGCCTCCTCCTCTGACCCGCTGCTGCCTCCTCCTCTGACCTGCTGCTTGCTCCTCCTCTGACCCGCTGCTTGCTCCTCCTCTGACCCGCTGCTTGCTCCTCCTCTGACCCGCTGCATGCTCCTCCTCTGTCCCGCAGCGGCTCCTCTTCTGACCTGCAGCGACTCCTCCTCTGACCCGCTGCTTGCTCCTCCTCTGACCCGCTGCTGCCTCCTCCTCTGACCTGCTGCTTCCTCCTCCTCTGACCTGCTGCTTGCTCCTTCTCTGACCAGCTGCTTGCTCCTTCTCTGACCCACTGCTTCCTCTCCCTCTGACCCGCTGCTTCCTCCTCCTCCGACCCGCTGCTTCCTCCTCCTCCGACCCGCTGCTGGCTCCTCCTCTTACCCACTGCTTGTTCCTCCTCTGACCCGCTGCATGCTCCTCCTGCATGTGCACTGCCAGAAAAAAAATCTATTTTCAGGAAATTCTGAAATTCAGGAAATAATAAAAAAAAAAATGATTGCCTTTTTTCGGAAATTTGGAAATTCTAAAATTCAGAATTCCAAACTTTCAAGTTTCCGAAAAAGCAAAAAGTGAATAAAGCGAAAACAATAAATTTTTCGAATTTCCCGCTTTCCCGCATTTTTGAAAAAAAAACAAATGAAACGAAAACTAAAATAAATTATAAAAATTCGGAAATTTTTTGAATTTTAGAGATTTTCGAACTTTTTAATTTTCACATTTTCAAATTATCGAAATTCGGAAATTCTGAATTAACGAATTTCTCTACATTTGTTAAAAAAACGAATTTAAAACTAAACGAATTGCACATGTCTAGTTACATCGATGGGATAACTTCCACTTTACAGGGCGCAGGAAAGTCAATGGGGTTGATTTATCAAAAACTGGAGAGTGCAAAATCTAGGTGTAGCTCTGCATAGAAACTTTTTTTTTTTGTTTTGTTTTTTGCCAACGCTTACTTGACCAAGCTGAAGTTAGAAGCAGATTGGCTACCATTCACAGCTGCACCACATTTTTCACTTTCCAGTTTTTGGTAAATCAACCCCAATGTTTTCCTACACTTCAAAAGCCTGGAAAAACATCCTCTGTACTGCAATTGTATAAAGTAAAATTGTGTTGGATTCAACGGCTGTGTCTTACTGAACAGTTAACCTGCCTGTCAGGGACGGACTGTCAACTCATGGGGCCCCGGGGCAATAGGAGGTTATGGGGCCCCCCAGGCAATAGGAGATTATGGGGCCCCCCAGGCAATAGGAGATTATGGGGCCCCCGGGCAATAGGAGATTATGGGGCCCCCGGGCAATAGGAGATTATGGGGCCCCCAGACAATAGGAGATTATGGGGCCCCCATACAATAGGAGATTATGGGGCCCCCGGGCAATAGGAGATTATGGGGCCCCCAAACAATAGGAGATTATGGGGCCCCCAGGCAATTGATTTTGGGGCCACACAGTATACACACACACCTATAAAGTATACATACACAGACACACAATATACACACACAGTATACATACACACAGAATACTCACACACACACTGAAAAGGTATTATTTTTCTTATTCTTTACTTTTTAATTACTTTTTTTTTTTAAATAATTTAATTATTATTTTTTTTTTTTATATATATATTTTTTTTCATGCCGCCCCTCTGCACCCTGCCGCCCCGAGGCCCGGCCTTGGTGGCCTTGTGGGAAATCGGGGGCCCAACAGGTCATGTTTTCAGGATTTCCTTTATCTTTCACAGGTGTTTTATATCAAGTCAATGGCCTGGTATTTTGGACAGCTATTTTATCTAAAGCCCCGTACACACGTACGAGAACCTCGACGGTTCTCGGCCGGCCGTCAGATTCGACGACCAACCCGTCGGAAAAGGCGACGAGCCATTA
Source organism: Rana kukunoris (assembly GCA_029574335.1). NCBI lineage: Eukaryota > Metazoa > Chordata > Amphibia > Anura > Ranidae > Rana > Rana kukunoris. The sequence goes on from CM056053.1 coordinate 9,521,511, forward strand.
ATCCCGACGGGCCGTCGAGCAAATAGAGAACCTGCTCTCTATTTGCTCGACGGCTTTCCCGACGGGCTGGGCTCGCCGAATCCGTACACACGGCCGAGGTTCTCGGCAGAATGAGGATCCCAGCGAGCTTCTCGTCGGTTTCTGCCGAGAATCTCGGCCGTGTGTACGGGGCCTAAGAGAAATTCCCAAAACATGGCCCGTTGGGGGTACTTGAGGACTGAGGTTGAGAACCACTAGTCTGGACAGACTGGGTCTATGAAGGTATGTCAATAGATAAAGCAGCATTTGAAACAGAACAACAGCTGCTTTTAAATGGCGTGCTAGACAAAAAAAAAAAAACAAGCATTTTACCCTTGGAGTACAAGGGGAGCCCCACTGCAAGGGTAGATTTTAATTTTCTGAGGGTTCATAGTTCAGTACAGTTATCATATTAAAGGGGTTGTAAAGGAATTTTTTTCCTAAATATCTTCCTTTACCTTAGTGCAGTCCTCCTTCACTTACCTCATCCTTCCATTTTGCTTTTAAATGTCCTTATTTCTTCTGAGAAATCCTCACTTCCTGTTCTTCTGTCTGTAACGCCACACAGTAATGCAAGGCTTTCTCCCTGGTGTGGAGTGTCGTGCTCGCCCCCTCCCTTGAAATACAGGAGAGTCGGGACGCTCTCTAACACACATCTCCTTTCTCTATCGGCAACGTAGAGAGCGTCCTGACTCTCCTGTAGTCCAAGGGAGGGGGCAAGCACGACACTCCACACCAGGGAGAAAGCCTCTCATTACTGTGGTGAGTTACAGACAGAAGAACAGGAAGTGAGGATTTCTCAGAAGAAATAAGGACATTCAAAAGCAAAATGGAAGGATGAGGTAGGTGGAGGAGGACTGCACTAAGGTAAAGGAAGCTATTTAGGGGGAAAAAAATTGTACCTTTACATACCCCTTTAAGCGTTTTTTTTTACTGAAAAGGGACCAGCTAATACAATTGTGGGTTTTAGAAGTTTCTTGCCTACTATATTCTATTTCATCAACTGGAATGTAATGTGCTGAATCTCCTATTGTTTTACTGGAAACGTAGTCACTGTGCCGGACATAAAGTCTGATTTATATTCTTCATGGTTAGAGCGATCTCCTTATCTCGCCGAGTGGCGCAGTCTATGAATATAAGATGACATGACTTTGTTCTATTGTCTCATTGTCATTTTAGCTTCATAACACAAAATGAAATTATTTTGAAAGTTTGTCTGAAGAAAAATAAGAAAAGGTTCTTGTCTGGCTCTTAACCACTTCCCACCCGGCCAATAACAGAATGACGGCCAGGTGGTTCTGTTATCCTGACTGGGTTGTCATATGACATCCAGCAGGATAACATGCCGGCACACGCCCATGAGGGAGCACAGCGCAGCGTTCGTGGGTGTGGCCTGTCAGTCTGACACGTCGCATCTCCGATCGTGATATGAAGCCTCTGAGGCGGCGTACACATGACCGAGGTTCTCGCTGGAAACCAGCGAGAACCTCGCTGGAAGCTGCATTCCAGCGAGGACCTCGGCCGTGTGTACACGGAGCGCTCGTCCCGCCCGTCGGGAATTCCGTGGAGCGAAAAGAGAGCACGCTCTCTTTTTGCTCGACGGCCCGCCTGGATGAATGGCTGGTTGCCATTCTCGACGGGCGGGTCGCCGATTTCGACGGCCGGCAGAGAACCTCGACGGGCGGAACGATGTGTTCTGCCTATCGAGGTTCTCTGCCGTGTGTACACGGCCTGACAGTGAACCAGGAAGTACCAGTAAACTGCATTCCTCGGTTCGCACTGACAGGGAGAGCTGATTGGAGCTGATCGGCGGCTCTCCCTTTCAGAGGGGGGTCTGTGCTGATAATCAGCACATTGATTATCAGCACAGCCCCATCAGATGTGCCAAAAAGGTACCCAGTCAGTGCCCCCTCAGGATCACCTATCAGTGCCCAATAAAGTGTCAATCAGTGACAAATAGTGCCTGCCACAGTGCCAGTCAGTGCCCATCACAGTGCCAGTCAGTGCTCTACAGTAACACCTGTCAAAACCTCATCAGTACCTCATCATCAGTGCTGCCCATCAGTGCCACCTGCCAGTGCGATCAGTACTGCCTATCAGTGCCAATCAGTGCCGCCTGCCTGCGATTTGGCAAGTGACAATCCGCAACGCATGGCAAGTGACGTGGCAAGTGACAATTCACAATGTGTAGCAGGTGACGTGGCAAGTGACAATCCACATCTGCTGACAGGTGATGTGGCAAGTGACGTGGGCAGCAGAGAGATTACATAATTTCTCTGCTGCCTGACTGGTAATCTGCTGCCTGACTCTGGGACACAGCAAGAGACCACCTTAGCAGGAAAGTGACACAGCAGGTGACAATCCGCAACGTGTGGCAGGTGATTTGGCAAGTGACAATCTGCAACGTGTGGCAGGTGGCTTGGCAAGTGACAATCCGCAACTTGTGGAGGCAATGTGGCAAGTGACAATCCGCAACGCGTGGCAAGTGACATGGCAAGTGACAATTCACAATGTGTGGCAGGTGACGTGGCAAGTGACAATTCACAATGTGTGGCAGGTGATGTGGCAAGTGACATTCCGCAATGTGTGGCAGGTGACGTGGCAAGGTATAATCCGCAATATGTGGCAGGTGACGTGGCAAGGTATAATCCACAATGTGTGGCAGGTGACGTGGAAAGTGACAATCCGCAATGTGTGGCAGGTGACGTGGCAAGTGACAATCCACATCTGCTGACAGGTGATGTGGCAAGTGACATTCCGCAATGTGTGGCAGGTGACGTGGCAAGGTATAATCCGCAATATGTGGCAGGTGACGTGGCAAGGTATAATCCACAATGTGTGGCAGGTGACGTGGCAAGTGACATTCCGCAATGTGTGGCAGGTGACGTGGCAAGGTATAATCCACAATGTGTGGCAGGTGACGTGGCAAGGTATAATCCGCAATATGTGGCAGGTGACGTGGCAAGTGACAATCCGCAATGTGTGGCAGGTGACGTGGCAAGGTATAATCCGCAATGTATGGCAGGTGACGTGGCAAGTGAGAATCCGCATCTGCTGACAGATGACGTGGCAAGTGACAATCCGCATTTGGTGGCAGGCGACGTGGCAAGTGACACGCTCAGGGCTCCCACTGATTCTGCCATATGGTGAGTTGAACTATTTAATTTTATATTACAATGTAATAATATAAATCAGGGATAATCAATTGGCGGACCTCCAGATGTTGCAAAACTACAAGTCCCATCATGCCTCAGCAGAGTCTTGCTATGCCTCATGGGAATTGTAGTTTTGCAACAGCTGGAGGTCCGCTAATTGCATATCCCTGATATAAATGATGCATTTCAATCATCCTGACACCATAACAACCAAGGTGCTGTGATGATTGAAGCGCCAACACCAGCCATTTCCCTGATAAATTGCCCCCCAAAAAAAACATATTTTCTGTCAGTTCCCCTCCCAAGACTAGACTCTGGATCCGCCCCTGAACTAAACTACTAAAGGTATAAAGAGCAGTGCAGCGCAAACCTAAATAGCATAATATTAATATTAAAACGAATATGCTCATACCAGTGAAGACATAATTGAATTAATAACAGTGAAAAAATAAAATAAAATAAAATAAAAAGAAAGTCCACATTTGCAAAGTGCAAACAAATCCTGTGATCAGAACAGTCAGAGTATCTCCACCATGTGACTTGGAAAACCAATATTTCAAATATTTCAAACGTGATCCCTTCACCAGTAAAGATGGGTACTCTCACCTCACACCAAGACCCTTGTTTTACCAAAGGTCTAAAACGCTTAGAACAAATGGCAGGAAATCCAGATGGCTCAAAGATGTGCAATTGTCAGCTGAAGGACCCGGAGATATGCAAGTATCCTCAGTGGCACCAACGAATCAATATGCAAAGAAAAAAGGCCAGATCTAAGAGCTTCCATATAAACCAGGTCTCTTTAATGAGTAAAAAATGTGCAGGGTACTCACATTCAAGTAGAAAATACAGGCATAAAACACCATAACAGGCAGCTCAAATGAAGATGTGGGACATCAAGGAGTGACATGGGATGGTTCCTGACCCCGGACGCGTATCGTAATACTACTTCCTGCTGAGGAAGTAGTATTACGATACGCGTCCGGGGTCAGGAACCATCCCATGTCACTCCTTGATGTCCCACATCTTCATTTGAGCTGCCTGTTATGGTGTTTTATGCCTGTATTTTCTACTTGAATGTGAGTACCCTGCACATTTTTTACTCATTAAAGAGACCTGGTTTATATGGAAGCTCTTAGATCTGGCCTTTTTTCTTTGCATATTGATTCGTTGGTGCCACTGAGGATACTTGCATATCTCCGGGTCCTTCAGCTGACAATTGCACATCTTTGAGCCATCTGGATTTCCTGCCATTTGTTCTAAGCGTTTTAGACCTTTGGTAAAACAAGGGTCTTGGTGTGAGGTGAGAGTACCCATCTTTACTGGTGAAGGGATCACGTTTGAAATATTTGAAATATTGGTTTTCCAAGTCACATGGTGGAGATACTCTGACTGTTCTGATCACAGGATTTGTTTGCACTTTGCAAATGTGGACTTTCTTTTTATTTTATTTTATTTTATTTTTTCACTGTTATTAATTCAATTATGTCTTCACTGGTATGAGCATATTCGTTTTAATATTAATATTATGCTATTTAGGTTTGCGCTGCGCTGCTCTGTTTGATATATTTACTTCAGGAATTTTGTGATTGTTCTTTTGGTGTTCAGCTTGCATCCATATGAAATTCACTCTTTGAGTATTTTTCATTTTTACACTTATTATTTTTATTTTTTTCTGATCTTTATATTTTTGCGCTGATTGCACCCCCCCTGTTTTACATAAAGGTATAAAGAGCCTGGGGTGATTCCATCCATCAAGCTCCGCCTGTGATGGAAATAACCGTTTAGTAGAATTAAAAGGAAAAAAAGAGTACAGTACCTCTTCCGGATTATATTTTGCCAGCACCCCATTGCCATGAAATTCTTCCAAGACGTCCTTCAGCTTCTTCGTGGAATCTTGAAAAAAGACAAAAGAGGTAAAAACAACAGTCACTTATCACCAAACGGCACAAGGAGCACAGAGACACGTCACACTAGATCGGGCCACGTTCTCTAACCCGGGTGATTCCAGACAATAGTGACACCAAGACATTTGACGAATGTTGGCCGCGTGCTGCATTGTAAACTCTTGAAGTGAGGGCCACGCGTCTCTTCAAACTACAGTCATAAATTAAAGGCACTTCTGTGTATCTTAACTTTTTATTTTACAGCGTTAAATGACCTTCAATGAGCTTCATTCTCGCTGCCAAGGTGGAGAACAAACAGATCAAATATTTATGTGTGACTAAACCTTGACAGTTGAGGAATACATACAATGAGCGATAGATACTGCTCTGCCACGTGAGTCATTCTAATAATAATTTCTTCAGCATGCAAACGTGACTATAGTAAGTCAGATAAACCTCCAATTGCCATATTACCCAAAATGTAAAGTAAATGTAAACTCGCTCTCATCCTTTCTAAACTACTGCCATAGTGCTGATCTATATGGATATAGATGCCTCCTGCATGTATCCTTACCTGTCAGGCCCCGTACACACGGCCGAGGTTCTCGCCAGAAACCAGCGAAAACCTCGCTGGGAGCTGCATTCCAGCGAGAACCTCGGCCGTGTGTACGCTCTCTGCTCGCCCCGCCCGTCGGGAAACCCATCGAGCAAATAGAGAACAGGTTCTCTATTTGCTCGACGGCCCGTCGGGATGAATGGCTGGTTGCCATTCCCGACGGGCGGGTCGCAGATTCTGACGGCCGGCAGAGAACCTCGACAGGGCGGAACGATGTGTTTCGCCCGTCGAGGTTCCCTGTCGTGTGTACGGGGCTTCAGATGTTTCCCCTCTGTCTGTTATAAGAACTGAAAAACTGCAGATTCTGTGGGTGGGTCTGTTGTCTGGAGCTCGGTGGGTGGAGTCGTGATGTCAGTAGACTCCCCGCCCTCCTCTACACTCCCCTAAGGCCGCGTACACACGACCGATTTTCTCGGCGGAATCCATCAATAAACTTGTTGGGAGACATATTCTGCCGAGTAAACCGGTCGTGTGTACATTTTTCGACGAGGAAACTGTCGAGAAACTCGACGAGCCAAAAAGAGAGCATGTTCTCTTTTTCCTCGATGGCAATGGAGAAAATTGGCTCGTCGAGTTTCTCGGTCGTGTGTACGCGGCCTTACACTAAATTCCGTTATGATCACTAACATCCAGACAAAATCCAGAAAAGTAACCACATGACTTCAGAAAAGGAGTGGGGGTGGGAATTAAAAAATAATGCCTGTCTCCAGGCTAGTGCATGAGATATGTAAATAACCTGTCACTCACAGCAAGGGGGCGGAACGGACTAAGGTTTTTCTTTGTAAGTCTGTTTTTTTTCACTGAACAATAAAAGAGAATTGCTCAGAGCTGGATAAACTCTGTGTGGCAAGACTGGGCACAGATGATAGGAAATCTTATACTGTATATTGTGACAGCAAAGAATATTTTTTTTGGGGGGGTTTACATCCACCAGGCGACATCCATTTTGGAGTAAAATTGGCCACTTGGCCATTTTATCAACAAATTAACCGACATCTTTATTTCACAAAACAATCCTTCACAGATACAATTGCCACCCTGTTGGAGATAATTGAAGACATTGACCAAATTTCCTTCGTACCAGCGTGGCCATCCAAGATTCCAGCCGCAGTGCGCCGACTCAAGGTTCATAGCACTCTGAACCTTCCCCGCGCTGATACCCATCAACCTAAACTATGGTTAGCTGGCATCAACCGAGAATCCCATACCTTGATGGTTCCCCACTTATGCCAAATTGGTCAAAATGGCTACTGCCTCCAAAGATCCCCAACCACCAACCTACACCCAAACATGACAAATTATTTATAAACACAATCACAACATAATAGGGCGGGAGGGTGGGAGCTTCCTCTTCCAGTGCTGCCCCGCAACTGAACTCCGGACCTTCCCCCAAGCCCCTCCTACCCTGGGAAAATATTGACTCCAGCCACCCCTCTAATCTGCAGTTGACAGCCCCCTAATTTTAACCCTGTACTCGGTTCCCTGCTACATAGTCATGCCAGCCCTCTGCTTAATACTATGTATTTAGCTACGGGCTTCTCTTTGTATGTTGTGAAACCCCTCACCCTCCTTCTCAGTTAAAGTGTAAGTAAACCCCCCCTATCATTTTCAGCCAAGGAGGCTGCCATCTTTGGCTTGCCTCTCTCTATTCTACAACTGCCATTGTGTTGCACATGTGATCAGTTATGACACCTGCCATTGGATGGTTTGACAGTTGGGTTGAGCGCACAACCAATGGGAGTGTTACATTTCCGGCACATGCCAGAAATTAAACTGTTATATGGATGGGTTTACATCCGCTTTAACCGCTTAAAGCGGAGGTTCATCCAAAAAACAACTTTCTGCCATTAGATCCAGCATGCTGCTGACATCTGCAGTATGCTGGTTTTTTTTTTTGTACTTATCGTTTTATCAGCCGTTGTTATCCGACTCCGAGCGGGGGGGTTCCTGCGGGGAATAGGCGTTCCTAAGACAAGCAGAGTTGATTGACGGGCTGCTAAAGAGCGTCACGCCTTCCGAAAATACCCGAGTATACTGGCCCCCCATTATACTTACCTGGTACCGCGCTCGGCCCCGACATCCTCTTCGCGGCTCAGCCTGGCCGTTGATTAGCTAGAGCGAATGGATTGAAAGCAGCGCAGCCACTGTGATCGGGAGCGGTGATCAGTGTTGTGTCACAAGAAGCCCACCACCCCCCCTCCCCCACAGCTAGAACATCCCTAGGACACACTTAACCCCTTCAGCGCCCCCTACTGGTTTACCCCTTCACTGTCAGTGTCATTTTTACAGTAACCAGTGCATTTTTATAGCTGTATCAATGACAATGGTCCCAAAATGGCATCAAAAGTGTGCGATGTGTCCGCCATAATGTCGCAGTCATGATAAAAATTGCTGATCACCACCATTACTAGTAAAAAAAAAAATATTAATAAAAATGCCATAAACTATCCCCTATTTTGTAGACGTTATAACCAATCATTATACGCTTATTGTGATTTTTTTTACCAAAAATATGTAGAAGAATACGTATCGGCCTAAACTGAGGATTTATATATATATATATATATATATATATATATATATATATATATATATATATATATATATATATATATATATATGTTTTTGGGGGATATTTATTAGAGCAAAAAGTAAAAAATATATATATATTTTTCCAAATTGTCGCTCTATTTTTGTTTATAGCGCAAAAAATAAAAACCGCAGAGATGATCAAATACCACCAAAAGAAAGCTCTATTTGTGGGGGAAAAGGATGCCAATTTTGTTTGTAAGCCACGTCGCACGGCCGCGGAATTGTCAGTTAAAACAATCCAGTGCCGAATCGCAAAAAGTGCTCAGAACTTTGGCCAGCCAAATGGTCCTGGGCTGAAGTGGTTAAATACAAGATTAATGGGATGTAAAGTGCTTGCAGTCTCATGTGTCACCAGCTAGTGGTAGCATGTTCTAGTGATTGTGACATCCTTTTCCACTAATACTACCCATCATCAGCAGGTGTTCTCATTGAGCTCTTTTGGGTTATATACTCAAGTGCCCAGAAGGCATACAGTACCTCCAATGGTCATCGGGAGAACCAGCCAAGGACATTTGAAGCCCAAGCCTTGTATACAGCACTTGGGCAGTGTAACTCAGTGCCTAGATAGATGGAATCAGAGTAGTACTGAGATGTATAGTATTGTCTGTCCCAGGGGCGGACTGACAACTCATGGGGCCCCTGGGCAATAGAAGATTATGGGGCCCCTGGGCTTACAGATGGCCACCATGCCAGGAGGCAGTGCAGAGGAGGGGCAGCTAAAATCTCTGGATTTTCACATCAAAAGCACGTCGGTTTAGGACATATCAGGGACAGATGTAAAAAAAAACATAGATTTTTACATACTGTCCCTGATTTTACTGAGCCTGGCAACCCTGATGGGGCCCCCTAGTGGCTTGGGGCCCTCGGGCAGTGCCCGAGTGACTCAATGGTCAGTACGTCCCTGGTCTGTCCTGACAGTTGCGAGTAGCAAACACTCAATACTGTTTAGCCCAGTACTGTCACATGCTCCTCCATACCCAGAAGTACTGGTTTGTCATTTGGCTCCTGCCACTGAACAAAGTATCAAAGCACCACTGTACACCAATGTGAATGGGGCCCAAGCACCACTGTACACCAATGTGAATGAGGCCCAAGCACCACTGTACACCAATGTGAATGGGGCCCAATCACCACTGCACACCAATGTGAATGGGGCCCAAACACCACTGTACACCAATGTGAATGGGGCCCAAACATCACTGTACACTAATGTGAATGGGGCCCAAGCATCACTGTACATCAATGTGAATAGGGCCCAAGCAACACTGTACACCATTGTGAATGGGGCCCAAACACCACTGTACAGCAATGTAAATGGGGCCCAAACACCACTGTACAGCAATGTAAATGGGGCCCAAACACCACTGTACACCAATGTGAATGGGGCCCTAAACACCACTGTACACCAATGTGAATGAGGCCCTAGCACCACTGTACACCAACGTGAATGGGGCCCAAACCACTGTACACCAATGTGAATGGGGCCCAAACATCACTGAACACCAACGTAATTGGAGGTTCCAAGGCACTTTTCCCAACACTCACAGTTCCTGTAGAAATGGCTGTGCATATAAGTGGGTGCTGAAGCGACCAACTGCTGTAACCGTAAATAGAGCAAGAAAAGGTCATCAGCACCACCATGGATCTCCTGAATGGGTCCAAACCTTTATTGAGTGATCACATCATTACAGCAAAGTTTCAGATCCTCGCAGGACCCCTTCATCAGGTATTGTCACATGCATGATAAAGGGGTCCTGCGAGGCTCCGAAATTTTATTATTTGCTGTAAGGATGTGATCGCTGAACAAAGCTTTGGACACATTCTGGAGATCCATGGTGTGACAATTTCTTGCAATGTAATTGGAGGGACGCACTCCATTGAACACCAATGTAATGGGGCACAATCACTACGGAACACAATTGTTCCACAATTGCACCAATGTAATGGGGGCTAGACATGTGCATTTGTTTTCCTCCGAATACATTTTCGCCCAAATTTCTGGGATTTTTGTGTTCGTTTTACAGTAACAAACGATAACAAACATGCAGAATCCATAATCCGAAAGATCCGACATAAAAAATGCTTTATTTTCATTTCATTGCCACAACAGTTCAATATAGATAGAAGATTCGACCTGACGGTGACAATAGTGATCTGTGTCTATCGAATCTGCGGTCAAATGTGCCTCACCTAACTCTATTAGTCACAGATTATTCGACATAGAGAGAAAAGATTGGACATAGAGAGAAAAGAGTCGACATAGAGAGAAAAGAGTCGACATAGAGAGAAAAGAGTCGACATAGAGAGAAAAGATTCGACATAGAGAGAAAAGATTCGACATAGAGAGAAAAGAGTCGACATAGAGAGAAAAGAGTCGACATAGAGAGAAAAGAGTCGACATAGAGAGAAAAGATTTGACATAGAGAGAAAAGATTCGACATAGAGAGAAAAGAGTCGACATAGAGAGAAAAGATTTGACATAGAGAGAAAAGAGTCGACATAGAGAGAAAAGAGTCGACATAGAGAGAAAAGAGTCGACATAGAGAGAAAAGAGTCGACATAGAGAGAAAAGAGTCGACATAGAGAGACATGAAGATTCGACATAGAGAGAAAAGATTCTACATAGAGAGAAAAGATTCGACATAGAGAGAAAAGATTCAACATAGAGAGAAAAGAGTCGACATAAAGAGAAAAGAGTCGACATAAAGAGAAAAGAGTCGACATAGAGAGAAAAGAGTCGACATAGAGAGAAAAGAGTCGACATAGAGAGACATAAAGATTCAACATTATAGAGACATGAAGAGTCGACATAGAAAGGCATAAAGATTCAACATTATAGAGACACGAAGAGTCGACAGAGAGAAAAGAGTCGACATAGAGAGAAAAGAGTCGACATAGAGAGAAAAGAGTCGACACAGAGAGACATGAAGATTCGACATTATAGAGACATGAAGATTTGACATAAAGAGAAAAGATTTGACAGAGAGAAAAGATTTGACAGAGAGAAAAGAGTCAACATAGAGAGAAAAGATTTGACATAGAGAGAAAAGATTCGACATAGAGAGAAAAGATTCGACATAGAGAGAAAAGAGTCGACATAGAGAGAAAAGAGTCGACATAGAGAGACATGAAGATTCGACATTATAGAAACATGAAGATTCGACATAGAGAGAAAAGATTTGACATAGAGAGAAAAGAGTCGACATAGAGAGAAAAGAGTCGACATAGAAAGACATAAAGATGCAACATTATAGAGACATGAAGAGTCAACATAGAGAGAAAAGAGTCGACATAGAGAGACATGAAGATTCGACATTATAGAGACATGAAGATTCGACATAGAGAGAAAAGATTTGACATAGAGAGAAAAGAGTCGACATAGAGAGAAAAGATTCGACATAGAGAGAAAAGAGTCGACATAGAGAGAAAAGAGTCGACATAGAAAGACATAAAGATGCAACATTATAGAGACATGAAGAGTCAACATAGAGAGAAAAGAGTCGACATAGAAAGACATAAAGATTCGAGATTATAGAGACATGAAGATTCGACATAGAGAGAAAAGATTTGACATAGAGAGAAAAGATTCGAAATAGAGAGAAAAGAGTCAACATAGAGAGAAAAGATTTGACATAGAGTGAAAAGATTCGACATAGAGAGAAAAGAGTCGACATAGAGAGACATGAAGATTCGACATAGAGAGAAAAGATTCGACATAGAGAGAAAAGAGTCGACATAAAGAGAAAAGAGTCGACATAAAGAGAAAAGAGTCGACATAGAGAGAAAAGTGTCGACATAGAGAGAAAAGAGTCGACATAGAAAGGCATAAAGATGCAACATTATAGAGACATGAAGAGTCAACATAGAGAGAAAAGAGTCGACATAGAAAGACATAAAGATTCGAGATTATAGAGACATGAAGATTCGACATAGAGAGAAAAGATTTGACATAGAGAGAAAAGATTCGAAATAGAGAGAAAAGAGTCAACATAGAGAGAAAAGATTTGACATAGAGTGAAAAGATTCGACATAGAGAGAAAAGATTTGACATAGAGAGAAAAGAGTCGACATAGAGAGAAAAGATTCGACATAGAGAGAAAAGAGTCGACATAGAGAGAAAAGAGTCGACATAGAAAGACATAAAGATGCAACATTATAGAGACATGAAGAGTCAACATAGAGAGAAAAGAGTCGACATAGAAAGACATAAAGATTCGAGATTATAGAGACATGAAGATTCGACATAGAGAGAAAAGATTTGACATAGAGAGAAAAGATTCGAAATAGAGAGAAAAGAGTCAACATAGAGAGAAAAGATTTGACATAGAGTGAAAAGATTCGACATAGAGAGAAAAGAGTCGACATAGAGAGACATGAAGATTCGACATAGAGAGAAAAGATTCGACATAGAGAGAAAAGAGTCGACATAAAGAGAAAAGAGTCGACATAAAGAGAAAAGAGTCGACATAGAGAGAAAAGTGTCGACATAGAGAGAAAAGAGTCGACATAGAAAGGCATAAAGATTCAACATTATAGAGACATGAAGAGTCGACATAGAAAGGCATAAAGATGCAACATTATAGAGACATGAAGAGTCAACATAGAGAGAAAAGAGTCGACATAGAAAGACATAAAGATTCGAGATTGTAGAGACATGAAGATTCGACATAGAGAGAAAAGATTTGACATAGAGAGAAAAGATTCGACATAGAGAGAAAAGAGTCGATATAGAGAGAAAAGATTGAACATAGAGAGAAAAGAGTCGACATAGAGAGAAAAGAGTCGACATAGAGAGACATGAAGATTCGACATAGAGAGAAAAGATTCGACATAGAGAGAAAAGATTCGACATAGAGAGAAAAGAGTCGACATAGAGAGACATGAAGATTCGAGATTATAGAGACATGAAGATTTGACATAGAGAGAAAAGATTCGACATAGAGAGAAAAGAGTCAACATAGAGAGAAAAGATTTGACATAGAGTGAAAAGATTCGACATAGAGAGAAAAGAGTCGACATAGAGAGAAAAGATTGAACATAGAGAGAAAAGAGTCGACATAGAGAGAAAAGAGTCGACATAGAGAGACATGAAGAGTCGACATAGAGAGAAAAGATTCGACATAGAGAGAAAAGAGTCGACATAGAGAGACATGAAGATTCGACATAGAGAGAAAAGATTTGACATTATAGAGACATTAATATTCGACGAAGCAGCTAAAAACCATACGATCGCCACAAGCGGACATTTATAGTAAAATGCTCGGCCCATAGGCTATAGAAGAATTCTAATGTTGGTTGACTAGTAATAATGATTAAGAAATATAATATTACTAATCATACAACATTAGAATTATACTATAGCTTGTGGGTGGAACATTTGACCGGAAATGTACGATCGCGGCGTCGTAGAGTTTAGCTGTTTCGTTGAATCTTCTTAGAGCATTCGACAGACACCATAAGCCTTCAATGACAGATTCCACCTTAATTCGGATTTTCGGACTAATGCATTTTTTTTTTAACGAAACAAAATAAATAAAAATGAATTTCGGCAGTAACTAAATAAATGTATTTTTCGGACGAACCCAAAACTCCAAAACAAAATATTTCAGTGTGGACATGTCTAATGGGGGCAAAATCACCAGTGTGCACCAATGTTACTGGGACCCAATTACCACTGCACTCCAATGTGATGGGGAACATACACCACTAAACACCAATGTAATTGGGGGGACACAACCTATTGAAAAACAATGTAATGTGGGGCACAATCAATCACCACTATGCACCAATGTAATAGGCACGTGCATTCCACTGATCACTGACAATTAAGCGGGAACCCACTACTGATCACCAAGTTGTGATGTTCATCACATTTTCTTGTCCAATATCAAGTCATTAAATGTACTGAGAATTTTTGTACAAATTTTCATATCAACGTTCATTCCAAAATCGACTAGTGTGTGACCAACTTAATAGAACAAATTGGCACAATAGAATTTTTCTAGAAAATGTTAATTTTTTTTTTACAATTTTGTTGTTTAGTTTTTTTTAATGGTTAAGGGGTTCAAATAAGCACTGGAAATTCCTCAAAAAGAATTATAGCAGTTTTTTTTTTCGTTCGGGAATCTTCATGATCTAGGCACAAAAGAAACCTGTTTAATACATGTTGGATTCCATTTACCTTATAGGTCTATATGAAATTTTGAGGGCTTTTGAACAGATTTTGTTGACTCAATAATGACTCAATAATGGCAAGTTTGAACTCTCTGAAGAGCAAATTTTCAGAATTTCCATACAAAAATCTTACTGGTGTATGGCAAATTTAACTGCATTATGCTGGTAGTTGCATTAGAGGAGGGACCAGCCTTAGAAGCTCCAGGAAATACACTATATATATGCCAAAAAATATTGGGACGCCTGCCTTTACACACACATGAACTTTAATGACATTCCTCTTAAGCCCCATACACACTATCAGTTTTCCTGACGGTTTTCTCATCAGGTTTACCAAAACCATGTAGTACAAGGGCCTGCCTGATTGCATACAAATTGAACCTCTTGAGGTTTGATCTCATATTAGATGGTTTTGGTAAACCTGAAGAGAAAACCGTCAGGAAAACTGATAGTGTGTATGGGGCTTTAGTCAGTAGGGTTCAATATTGAGTTGGCCCACCCTTTGCAATTATAACAGCTTTGACTCTTCTGGGAAGGCTTGGCCATTCTTCCAGAAGCACATTTGTGAGGTCAGGCACTGATGTTGGACAAGGTTTGGCTCGCAGTCTCTCACAGGATCCCGTTGCCGATGCCTTCATTGACCATCTGGAAGGATTACAGTAGGTGACTGGGATATTGTGTCAATCTCGCTCCCTTTCTCGGCGAGATTGAGCACTTGCGAGCCCCATCGCGAGAGCCAGCGCCGAGCTGGCTTGCCGCGATGGAGACAAAGCCGTCATAGAAGCGACGGGGATCCGACGCGGATTCCCGCCAATTCTCCACGTGGGCGGAGTTTGTTATGAATCCTGAAGGAGAAATCCCCGCCGGATTTAAAAAAAAATCCGGCATGGGTTCCCCCCTCAGGAGCATAACGGGCCCTTAGGTCTGTTATGGGTTGTAAGGAGACCCCCCTACGCCGAAAAAACGGCGTGGGGGTCCCCCCACAATCCATAACAGACCCGTATCCAAAGCACGCCGGCCGGCCGCTCAGGAAGGGAGTGGGGGCGAGCGAGCGCCCCCCCCCCCTCCTGAGCCGTACGGGGCAGCATGCCCTCAACATGGGGGGGTTAGGTGCTCTGGGGCAGGGGGCGCACTGCGGCCCCCCCACCCCAGAGCACCCTGTCCCCATGTTGATGAGGACAGGGCCCCTTCCCGACAACCCTGGCCGTTGGTTGTCGGGGTATGCGGGCGGGAGACTTATCGGAATCTGGAAGCCCCCTTTAATAAGGGGGCCCCCAGATACCGGCCCCCCACCCTAAGTGAATGAGTATGGGGTACATCGTACCCCTACCCATTCACCTGCAAATAAAAAGTGTAAACACAAATAAACCACACAGGGTATTGAAATATTTTATTAGTTGGCCGCCGGGGGGGGGGGTGTGTATGATCGCTTTTATAAAAGCGCCCCCCTCCGGCGGGCTTCTGTGGGGGGTGGGTGCCGCCGTCTGGTTCTCTTCCGCCGCCGGGGGGGCGCTTTGATAAAAGCGCCCACCACCCGTGGGCTTCTTTCGACGTCTTCGGCGGCGGGGGGTCTTCTCCCACTCTCCGGGGTCTTCTCCCACTCTCCGGGGTCTTCTCCCGCTCTCCGTGGGTCTTCTCCGCTCTCAGGGGGTCTTCTCCGCTCTCAGGGGGTCTTCTCCGCTGTTATGCCGGGCACGCGGCTCGCAGCGAAATATATAGGCCTGTCTTGTGACGTCGCAGTCCCATCATGCTCCGGTAGGTACCACGTGCTACCTACCCACGTGATACCTACCGGAGCATGATGGGACTGCGACGTCACAAGACAGGCCTATATATTTCGCTGCGAGCCGCGCGCCCGGCATAACAGCGAAAGGATGCGTCGCGTCAACATCTGGAGAGCAGAAGAAGAAGAAGACGCCGACGTCGCAGAAGAGGGGGACGCCGCCGCTAGTAATTGAGCTAACACACGAAGATAGCGGCGGCGAGTCCTGAAGAAGAAGAAGACCCCCGGAGAGCGGAGAAGACCCCCGGAGAGCGGAGAAGACCCCCGGAGAGTGGGAGAAGACCCCCCCGCCGCCGAAGACGTCGAAAGAAGCCCGCCGGGTGGTGGGCGCTTTTATCAAAGCGCCCCCCGGCGGCGGAAGAGAACCAGACGGCGGCACCCACCCCCCACAGAAGCCCGCCGGAGGGGGGGCGCTTTTATAAAAGCGATCATACACACCCCCCCCCCGGCGGCCAACTAATAAAATATTTCAATACCCTGTGTGGTTTATTTGTGTTTACACTTTTTATTTGCAGGTGAATGGGTAGGGGTACGATGTACCCCATACTCATTCACTTAGGGTGGGGGGCCGGTATCTGGGGGCCCCCTTATTAAAGGGGGCTTCCAGATTCCGATAAGTCTCCCGCCCGCATACCCCGACAACCAACGGCCAGGGTTGTCGGGAAGGGGCCCTGTCCTCATCAACATGGGGACAGGGTGCTCTGGGGTGGGGGGGCCGCAGTGCGCCCCCTGCCCCAGAGCACCTAACCCCCCCATGTTGAGGGCATGCTGCCCGGTACGGCTCAGGAGGGGGGGCGCTCGCTCGCCCCCACTCCCTTCCTGACCGGCCGGCCGGCGTGCTTTGGATACGGGTCTGTTATGGATTGTGGGGGACCCCCACGACGTTTTTTCGGCGTAGGGGGGGTCTCCTTACAACCCATAACAGACCTAAGGGCCCGTTATGCTCCTGAGGGGGGAACCCATGCCGGATTTTTTTTTAAATCCGGCGGGGATTTCTCCTTCAGGATTCATAACAAACTCCGCCCACGTGTAGAATTGGCGGGAATCCGCGTCGGATCCCCGTCGCTTCTATGACGCGCTCGCTGGAATGTGCTTTTACTATTCCAGCGAGTGCGAGACATCGGCAGCCTGTCGCCGAGATTCAGCGCGATGCTGGCGTGCTAAAAACACATTCTCGGCGGCAGGCACTGTAGGTCTGCAGCAACTAGTATGTCGGCCCACACATACTTCCGGTCACACGCTCGACCTAATTTTCAGACAAGATCTGGAAATAAACATTTTGGAAAATGAACCGTTGCCATGGACAGATCACCATGCAATTAATTTCCAAAATTCCCCCATTAATAAAAACACCTACGCTGGTGACAACACACTGGACTAGATCTCAGAAGAATCTCCATTCGGAACTCTTCAAATCTACCTTAGGTAATAAAATAAAAACAATCCAACCATTTCAAACAGCCTCAGAAACACTGGATGCCATAAATACAGCCCTATTACAGTCCGCCGACTTAATAGCGCTGAAACGCAAAGCCTGCATCCGGAAAAACAACTCCGGCTGGTTCAACAACCAGCTGTGGCTACTGAAGCAAGCGCGCAGAAGGGCGGATGCCGCCTGGAAAAGAAGCGCTTCAGAGGAGAACCTCACCATCTACAAGGCAATAACAAGAAAATACCATAAAGAGATCTTCAAAGCCAAAAAATATCACTTTTCCAATGCTATCACCAACGCCATAAACCGCCCCCGCAAACTCTTCAAGCTGGTCACTTAGACCATGAATCCAGGCTGTCTTGAAGCCCCTAGTTCAGATACCCAAGAATTCTGTAATGAACTATCGGATTTCTTCATCAATAAAATTGAGAGAACCCAGGAAAGCATTCAGCAAAACAATACCCCCCTCAACCCCCCCCTTCCCCCTCAATCATTCACACAACACCCATAGACATTTTCTACAATCAACAAAGTTCACTCTGGAACCTCCATCGATGCCACTAAAAATATCATCGGTACTTTGCGAAACAGCACAGCGCCTAATGATATCATGAAGGAATGTGCCGATATCCTGGCACCGCCTATCACGCGGCTTATAAACCAGTCTTTCAAGGAAGGCATAGTGCCCTCCCAGTTGAAAGAGGGCACAATCCAACCCATCCTGAAGAAACCCACCCTAGACCCCAAGGACCCAATTCACTGATGTCCCATAACAGGCCTAAACGTTCTCTCCAAGGTAATGGAGAAAGTAGTGGTACAACAGCTGCAACAGCATCTAGATACCCATAATCTACTTGATCCATTTCAATCGGGTTTCCGTCCCGGACACGGGACGGAAACAGCATTGCTCAAAATATGGGATGACGCTCTCGAGGCCGCAGACGAAGGAGAAGCTTGTCTCCTGGTTCTGTTGGACCTAAGCGCAGCCTTCGACATGGTAGACCAGAAACTATTACTGACTCGGCTGGCTGAGGTAGCCAGAGTCGCAGACGGTGATCTACCATGGTTCTCCTCCTTTCTGGAAAACCGATCACAAACAGTGAAATTGGGACCTTTCACTTCTGAAAAATGCACAGTGTCATGCAGAGTCCCTCAGGGATCCCCTCGGTCACCGGTGCTCTTCAACATCTATCTTTGCCCTCTCTTTGAAATCATCAGCAGCCAAAAACTGCTTTATCACTCATATGCAGATGACACGCAACTGTATTTTCGCATCTGCAACAAAAAGGATCATCACCTCAATCTAGGGAAAGGCCTCTCTTTGATAGAAAACTGGATGACAAAGAGTTATCTTAAACTCAATGGAGCGAAAACAGAACTTCTCCTGTTTCACGCCAGTCGTAAGAATCAACTGGTAACAACCTGGACACCTCCGCCCATTCTGGGCCAAAACATCACCCCTAGCTCCAAAGTCAAAAGTCTCAGAGTCATTTTCGACACCTACATGACAATGGATGCACAAATAGGGTCAGTAGTCAGCGGATCTACGCAGACTTATTCCATTTATTCCTAAAGAAGACGTAGCAGTCGTGGTGGGAACAATTGTGAACTCCAGACTGGACTATGCAAATGCCCTTTACCTCGGACTCCCAAAGTACCTAATCTCTCGTCTGCAAGTTCAGAACACGGCCGCCAGTCTTGTGACTGGAAAAAAAACCATGGGAATCAATCTCACCTTCATCGGTTGCCAGTAAAAGACAGAATTGCTTTTAATGCACTCTGTCTGACGCATAAGTGCATCCATGGGATAGCTCCGCAATATCTATGCGAAAAGATAGAAGCCCACAATTCCAATCGCGTTCTGCGATCCACCGACCAAAATCTGCTCCAGATACCCAAAGCCAAATTCAAGTCCAAAGGAGAAAGAAGATTTGCGCTCCAAGGTCCCAGACTATGAAACGCTTTACCGACCAGCATTCGGTTGGAGGAAAACCACCTGACCTTCAGGAGAAAGATCAAAACTCATCTCTCTTGATGTCAAGAGAGACAGGAACAACAAGCGCCCAGAGGCGATTTAGTTTGCACGTGCCGCGCTATATACGTTTTTCATTCATTCATTCATTCATACACCCCCCTAAAAGAGGATTAAACAAATAACCTTTAGTTAAACCCATACATCAGTGCATTTTTACCACTACTATTCCTTTATATTGGCTTTTGGAATTTACAAATACAGCAATTTAGAAATCAAAAAGTTTAGAACTGGGTGTAACGGGAGGACCTGTGGAATCCAGAAGCTCTTACAAAATATGAGCCAGAAAATAATGGACATAATTTGGATTTGCTGTAACATGGGTCTGTAATCCACAATATATTCCAGCATATCTGTAAGAACTATTCACAGGTTGTTGATTCTGAACTCAACAGGTTAATTGAAAAAGTGACTCATTCAATGTGGGAACACAAGACTGTTAGGTGTTAATGTCATCTGTTGTGATGTAAATTAATCTAGGATGGCTTCTAAAGTATCTTCCATTGTGTGGTACTAATTGACCCCGTATTGTGTAAAGGGCTATTGATGATAAATGTGTATTGCAAGTTAATAGACAGTCTAAAGGTCGGATGTCTGACTTATAAGCTGTCGTTAATTAGCTCATGTAAATTCGATCAAGAGCTGGTGCCAGAATGTCTACCAAAAAGATGTGTATTGGGCTCATTGTGTCATGTTGTGGGTGGAGTTGAGTCATTAATCATTTGTGGTTACTGACTGTATATACGGGCCTGGTTTTCTCATCAAAGTGTCTATTCGTTTTGAACCTCAAACAGAGCTGTGTCTCGTTTCTGGGGAAATCCGTATGGGTCGTGTTCGCTGGATTGTGGCATGTCGATAGCTGTCTTGGGTTCGGAATGGAATATCTTAAACGGCTTTAACCCCTGTCCCATTTGGGGTTCCTTTACACTGGGGAACACTTTTTGAAAGATAAAAAGTGCATTTTATATACAACTATACAGATGAAACCAAAATGAGGGACAAATGAGGAGGAAAGAGGGACTGTGTTCCAAGTCAGGGACAGTCCCATGAAATCAGGGTCAGCGGGGAGCTATGATTTACGGTTTTATTACCTTTGGTACACTATCTAATAATAATCACGCAATACAGCGTCGCAATAACAATATAACAATACGGAATATATTCAACTGTTGCCAAACAACAGCAACAAATATAAAATATTTATAATTGTTTTATCGCGGCTGGTGGGCAGTTCTTAAGCTGACAGACTGAATTTTTTATGAACTTTGAAAGAAACGGAGGATATTGCGTATTTAATTTTGCTGAAGTGTACAATAATAATAGGAACAATAACCGAGAGGTAAAAGGCAGTAAATAATTCAGGGCGGCCAAAGATGAACTATTTCAAGGATTTTTAGAGCTTTATAAAAAAATAAAAAAAATAAAAAGATTTTGTATTTTGGGAGGAACAAACTTTGAAGTACAGAACACAAAGCTGTTCCTAGGGGCATTTTTTTTTCTGCCTCTAAACGCCCATACATACACACACAGGCATTTAGAGACATTGGCCTAGATTGACGTAGGGCGGTGTAACTTTCAGCGGGCGTAGCGTATCGTATTTACTAGGGTTGTCCCGATACCGATACCAGTATCGGTATCGGGACCGATACCGAGTATTTGCGGGAGTACTTGTACTCCCGCAAATACCCCCGATACCAAAATAGAATACTTTTTCTGTACCCCCCCCCCCCGCCACTGCCGCCGAACGCCGCCACCGTATCGAAACCCGCCATCGCATGGGTTTAACATCGTGCGGGAACATCACAGCATTCATTTGAATAGCTGTAGTGTTCCCGCCCGTATAGACACTCCCCCTTGCTCGAGATTGGATGGGTGATCGTGATCTGTCCAATCCCGAGCAAGGGGGAGTGTCTATACGGGCGGGAACACTACAGCTATTCAAATGAATGCTGTGCTGTTCCCCGGGCGGCGGTGGCTAGGTAGGGGTGACATGGCTGCATATATGGGTGACATGGCTGCATTTGTGGGTGACATGGCTGCATGTATGGGTGGCATGGCTGCATTTGTGGGTGACATGGCTGCATATATGGGTGACATGGCTGCATATATGGGTGACATGGCTGCATATATGGGTGACATGGCTGCATATATGGGTGACATGGCTGCATGTATGGGTGACATGGCTGCATATATGGGTGACATGGCTGCATATATGGGTGACATGGCTGCATATATGGGTGACATGGCTGCATGTATGGGTGGCATGGCATGTGGGTGACATGGCTGCATATATGGGTGACATGGCTGCATATATGGGTGACATGGCTGCATATATGGGTGACATGGCTGCATATATGGGTGACATGGCTGCATGTATGGGTGACATGGCTGCATATATGGGTGACATGGCTGCATATATGGGTGACATGGCTGCATATATGGGTGACGTGGCTGCATGTATGGGTGACATGGCTGCATGTATGGGTGACATGGCTGCATATATGGGTGACATGGCTGCATATATGGGTGACATGGCTGCATATATGGGTGACATGGCTGCATTTGTGGGTGACATGGCTGCATTTGTGGGTGACATGGCTGCATATATGGGTGACATGGCTGCATTTGTGGGGGGACATTTAAAAAAAGTATCGGTATTCGGTATCGGCGACTACTTGAAAAAAAGTATCGGTACTTGTACTCGGTCCTAAAAAAGTGGTATCGGGACAACCCTAGTATTTACTCTACGCCGCCGCAACTTAGTGAGACAAGTGCAGTATTCTCAAAGCATTTGCGCCCTAAATTACGGTGGCGTAGCATAAATGTGCCGGCGTAAGCGCGCCTAATTTAAATGGGGAAGAGGTGGGAGTGTTTTATGCAAAATAATCGTGAACCCCATGTAATTGACGCTTTTAACGAATGGCGCATCCCAGTGCGCATGCGTCAGATAGAATGCCTAGGATACGTCAAACACTGCCTACGACATGAACGTAACTTACGCACAGCTATTCGCATACGACTTACGCAAGCGACGTAAAAAGATACGCTTGTTCCGACGTCCATACCTTGCATGGGCTGCGCTACCTATAGAGCAGCTTTATCTTTACGCGGGCGTATGACTTACATAAACGGCGTAACTAATTGCGACGGGCGCACGTACGTATCTAGCTCATTTGCATATTCAACGTGGAAATCAACGAAAGTGCCACCTAGCGGCCAGCGTAAATATGCACCCAAGATATGACGGCGTAGGAGACTTACGCCGCTCGTATCTTGGCCGACTTTATGCGTAACTGATTCTGAGAATCAGGACCGCATATACGACGGCGCAGATTCGGACTTACGACGGCGTACGTGGAGAAAAAAGCATGACAGGTTAAGTGTCTAGGGGGCAATGAAGGGGTTAAGTGTGTCCTAGGGAGTGATTTTAACGGTGGAGGGGGGGGGGGATGGGCTAGCAGTGACACGACATTGATCACTTCTCTCCCGATGACAGGGAGCAGTAGATCAGTGTCCTGTCACTAGGCAGAACAGGGAAATGCCTTGTTTACACAGGAATCTCCCAGTTCTGCCTCTCCGTGACACGATCGCGAGCCGAGTCGGGTCCCGCGGGCATAGTCGCGGAAAGTGCGGCGGGCACACATTTTCTTAAAGGGGATGTACCTGTACACCCATTTGCCCACCGCTGCCATTCTGCCGACGTATATCGGCGTTCAGTGGTCGGCAAGTGGTTAAAGAGCGCCCCACGTGAATACTGTATACTGCAGCAGGGCGGCCCTTTAGTGCAAAATCACGTACCTGTACGTGATTCCTTTCTTCTTCCTTTTTTTGCCTTGTTCCCCAGGCACCGCTGGAGCCCTGCCTTGCTGCCTCTCTCCAAACCATCGCTGTGTCCAATCACAGCAAGAGCCAATCAGCGGTTCCGATGAACCCATCTTTTGGAGAGAGGCAGAACGTCAGTCTACCTATGCAAACAAGGCAGATCACCGTTCTGCTAGTAAGAAAGGCAGAGATCTTTTGTTTCTGCCATGCAGGAACACTGAACTCTGTCTTTCTTCTGTTAAGCACCTCCCCAAACAGTGAGAAAACACTCCCAGGGAACACAGTTAACCCTTTGATCGCCCCTCATGTTAACCCCTTCCCTGCCAGTGTCATTAGTACAGTGACAGTGCATTGTTTTTTAGCACTGATTACTGTACTGGTGTCACTGGTCCCCAAAAAGGGTCAATTAGTATCAGATTTCTCCGCCACAATGTCACAGTCCCGCTAAAAATCGCTGATCGTCAGCATTACTAGTAAAGATAATAATGAAAAAAAAGGATTCCATAAAAATATCCCATATAACTTTTGCACAAACCAATCAATACACGCTTATTGGGATTTTCTTTTTAACCAGCAGAATACATTTTGCCCTAAATTGATGAAGAATTTTGATTTTTTACACTTCTTTTATTAGATATTTTTTATAGCAGAAAGTAAAAAATTTTGTTTTTTTGTTTTCAAAATTGTCGGCCTTTTTTTGTTTATAGCGCTAAAAATATAAACTGCAGAGAAGATCAATGTATATAGCGGGAACAGTTTACGCAGCGATTTACAACACGGGGGCAAGACAGTACAGTTACAATACAAATCAATACAGGAGGAATCAGAGGGCCCGGCTCATTAGAGATTACAATCTAGATAAAAGGGTCAAGTGGAACAAAAAGGTAATAACTGTGGGGGGTGGGGTGATGGAGAAAATTAAAATACAGTTGTAAGGTGTGGGTAAGATAGGCTTCTGTGAAGAGAAGTGTTTTCATGGATCATCTAAAAGCTAATAGAGTAGGAGATAACTGGACAGAATGGGGTAAGGAGTTCCATAGGATTGGAGAGGCTCTGGAGATGTCCTGGAGGCGAGCAAAGGAAGAAGTGATGAGGAAGCTAGAGAGCAGGAGGTCTTGAAATTTTGGGAAATTTTCCACATTTTGTCATGTTACAACCAAAAACGTAAATGTAATTTATTGGGATTTTATGTGATAGACCAACACAAAGTGGAGTGAAAGGAACATTATAAATCGTTTTCAAAATTGTTTACAAACAAATATGTGAAAAATGTGGGTGTATTTGTATTCAGCCCCCTTTACTCTGATACCCCTAACTAAAATAAAGTGGAACCAATTGCCTTCAGAAGTCACCAAATTAGTAAATAGAGTCCACCTTTGTGTAACTTAATCTTAGCTGTTCTGTGAAGCCCTCGGAGGTTTGGTGGAGAACCTTAATGAACAAACAGCACCACGAAGGCCAAGGAACACACCAGACAGGTCAGGGATAAAGTTGTGGAGAAGTATAAAGCAGGGTTAGGTTAGAAAAAATTATCTCAAGCTTTGAACATCTCACGGAGCTCTGTTCAATCCATCATCCGAAAATGGAAAGAGTATGGCACAACTGCAAACCTACCAAGACATGACCGTCCACCTAAACTGACCGGCCGGGCAAGAAGAACATTCATCCGAGAAGCAGCCAAGAGGCCCATGGTAACTCTGGAGGAGCTGCAAAGATCCACAGCTCAGGTGGGAGAATCTGTCCACAGGACAACTATTAGTCGTCTTCTCCACAAATCTGCCCTTTATGGAAGAGTGACAAGAAGAAAGTCATTGGTGAAAGAAAGTCATAAGAAGTCCTGTTTGCAGTTTGTGAGAAGCCATTTAGGGGAGGGGACACAGCAAACATGTGGAAGAAGGTGCTCTGGACAGATGAGACCAAAATTCAAGTTTTTGGCCTAAAAGCAAAACGCTATGTGTGGCAGAAAACTAACACCGCACATCACCCTGAACACACGCTCCGCACTGTGAAACATGGTGGTGGCAGCTTCATGTCGTGGGGATGCTTTTTTTTCAGCAGGGACAGGGAAGCTGGTCAGAGCTGATGGGAAGATGGATGGAGCCAAATACAGGGAAATCTTAGAAGAGAAGCTGGTAGAGTCTGCAAAAGACTTGAGCCTGGGGCAGAGGTTCACCTTCCAGCAGGACAACAACCCTAAACATACAGCCAGAGCTGCAATGGAATGGTTTACATCAGGGGCAATGCTAGGTCTACAAAAGATCTGGGGCTAGAGCTCTTAGCGGTGAAGTAAAGAAAGTAAAGAAAGTCATACGCTTGGACGGGCATACACATGTATATAATATATGTGTGTGTATGTATATATATATATATAAAACTTTATATTATATAAATTATGATTACATCAGGATCCCCAGAGAGCCAATCCTTACCTCAGAGTCCCCAGAGAGCCCCCCACTTACATCAGGATCCCCAGAGAGCCAATCCTTACCTCAGAGTCCCCAGAGAGCCCCCCACTTACATCAGGATACCCAGAGAGCCAATCCTTACCTCAGAGTCCCCAGAGAGCCCCCCACTTACATCAGGATCCCCAGAGAGCCAATCCATACCTCAGAGTCCCCGGAGAGCCAATCCTTACATCAGGATCCCCAGAGAGCCAATCCTTACCTCAGAGTCCCCGGAGAGCCAATCCTTACATCAGGATCCCCAGAGAGCCAATCCTTACCTCAGAGTCACCGGATAGCCAATCCTTACATCAGGATCCCCAAAGAGCCAATCCTTACATCAGGATCCCCAGAGAGCCAATCCTTACCTCAGAGTCCCCGGAGAGCCAATCCTTACATCAGGATCCCCAGAGAGCCAATCCTTACCTCAGAGTCACCGGATAGCCAATCCTTACATCAGGATCCCCAAAGAGCCAATCCTTACATCAGGACCCCCAGAGAGCCAATCCTTACATCAGGATCCCCAGAGAGCCAATCCTTACCTCAGAGTCCCCAGAGAACCAATCCTTACCTCAGACTCCCCAGAGAGCCCCCCACTTACATCAGGATCCCCAGAGAGCCAATCCATACCTCAGAGTCCCCGGAGAGCCAATCCTTACATCAGGATCCCCAGAGAGCCAATCCTTACCTCAGAGTCCCCGGAGAGCCAATCCTTACATCAGGATCCCCAGAGAGCCAATCCTTACCTCAGAGTACCCGGAGAGCCCCCCACTTACATCAGGATCCCCAGAGAGCCAATCCATACCTCAGAGTCCCCGGAGAGCCAATCCTTACATCAGGATCCCCAGAGAGCCAATCCTTACCTCAGAGTCCCCGGAGAGCCAATCCTTACATCAGGATCCCCAGAGAGCCAATCCTTACCTCAGAGTCCCCGGAGAGCCAATCCTTACATCAGGATCCCCAGAGAGCCAATCCTTACCTCAGAGTACCCGGAGAGCCAATCATTACATCAGAATCCCCAGAGAGTCAATCCTTACCTCAGAGTCACTGGATAGCCAATCCTTACATCAGGATCCCCAAAGAGCCAATCTATACATCAGGATCCCCAGAGAGCCAATCCTTACATCAGGATCCCCAGAGAGCCAATCCTTACCTCAGAGTCCCCAGAGAGCCAATCCTTACCTCAGAGTCCCCAGAGAGCCCCCCACTTACATCAGGATCCCCAGATAGCCAATCCTTACCTCAGAGTCCATGGAGAGCCAATCCTTACATCAGGGTCATCAGAGAGACAGCAAGAATTGAGAGATGATGTCATCTCTCTGCTACACAGGGCTGCACAGTGAGAGCGGAACAGCGGTGATACAGGGTGGGGGCGGTGAGAGATGATGTCATCTCTCTGCTCTCTCGCCCGCCCGGCAATAGGAGTTCTGAAATGCGTTACCATAGCAACCAGCCCACCCCAGCTGCGACATTGCATCCTGTCTTGTGTCCCACAGTGGCTCTCCTCACCTCCTCGAACATTGGACTTGGTTTTCCTCACTGACAACACGCTGTTTGCTGCCACAAGCTGCACTTCTGATGGGCGCTTCCATTTAATCATAATAAACCCATTGTTGCTGCACTTAGCTGGCACCCCCCTTTGTGTTCCTCTTCTATCTCACCCTCTGCAACTTCTAATGCACACTGTGAGCTGAGAATTACCAGTGTTGGTTATTCGGCGCTAGAAAAGGCTACATACCGAAAAGGCCTTACGCCTTCCAATACAAGGTGACTTTAAGGAAAGTTTGCCGTATTTAATGTCTTTTGATAACTATTCAATCTTTTTTGCGAATTCCAGTTGCTATGGCGATTTGGTAGATTGCTCGGCAGAATATAAGAGACGCCGCATAACCCTCCTATGAGTTGTGTCAGGCACACGAGAAGCAGATATTCCTATTAATGTGGGTGTCATTTCTCTTTCTTTAAGCAGATGTGATTGTTTGATAATGGCTTGGAACAAATTGTATAATCTATACTGTGTATTTTTTACTTCAATCATGCTTGTTTCCTTGGAGAAGGATGATGAATGCAGCTAAAGTCCTATGAATGTCATTTCTGGTGACCTTCGTCTCTATACTGGGGAGAGCAGAGAAGGACACGTGTGCCATAAGGAATATGTAGGCAGGTGAAGGTTTCCCTCCATCCAGTAGGTGGCGCTGTGCCATCTGTACAGCATGAGTGGACTTTATAGAAAGAATTGTCCCCTCCTGGACTCTGTTGGTGTCATTGAGGTACCAGTTGACTGATTAGACCAGTGTTTCTCAGCTCCAGTACTCAACCAGCGGCGGTGTGTCCATAGTGGGCGCAGGAGTGCCGCCCCCTCTCTCCCCTGCGCTGTCACTCAACTTAGTGTACAATACATAGAGATTCAAGCATTGCATGAATCTCTATGTATTGAATGAATGAATGAAAACTTATATAGCGCGGCACATGCGAACTGAATCGCCTCTGGGCGCTTGTTGTTCCTGTCTCCTTTGATATCAAAAGAGAAAAGTCTTGACCTTTTTCCTAAATGCTAGGTGGTTCTCCTCCAACCGAATGGTGGTTGGTAAAGCGTTCCATAGTCTGGGAACTTGGATCGCGAATCTTCTTTCTCCTTTGGACTTGAAGTTGGCTTTCGGAACCTGGAGCAGGTTCTGATTCGTGGATCGCAAAACACGATTGGGATTATGCGTTTTTATTATTTCGCATAAATAAAGGGGGGCATTCCCATGGACACATCTATGCGTAAGACAGAGAGCTTTAAAAGCAATTCTGTCTTTGACTGGCAGCCAATGAAGGGCTCTCAGTGAAGGTGAGATGGATTCCCAGGGTTTTTTCCCAGTCACAAGTCTGGCGGCCGTATTCTGAACGACTTGCAGACGAGCGATTTGGTACTTGGGGAGGCCGAGGTAAAGGGCATTTGCATAATCCAGTCTGGAGTTTACAATAGCTCCCACCACGACCGCTAAATCTTCTTTAGGGATGAACGGAGTGAGTCTGCGTAGTAGGCGCAGTAGATGGTGACATCCGCTGACTACTGACCCTATTTGTGCGTCCATTGTCATAAAGGAGTCAAAAATGACCCCTAGGCTTTTGACTTTGGCGCTAGGGGTGATGAGCTTGCCCAAAATAGGCGGGGGGGTCCATACTGTTGAAAGTTGGTTCCTACGCTTGGCGTGAAACAGGAGAAGTTCTGTTTTCGCTCCATTGAGTTTAAGATAACTCTTTGTCATCCAGTCCTCTATCAAAGAGAGGCATGTCTCTAGATTGAGGTGGTGATCCTGTCTGTTGCAGATGCGGAAATACAATTGTGTGTCGTCTGCATATGAGTGGTAGAGCAGTTTTTTGCTGCTGATAATCTCAAAAAGAGGACGAAGATATATGTTAACCACTTAAAGACCCCCGCACGCACATATACGGCCACAACATGGCTCGTACAGGCACAAGGGCGTAAATTTACGTCCCCGCCTGAGTGCGGTTCGGGGGTCCCATCGGGACCCCCTCCGCGGCGCGCGGGGGTCTCCCTACCTCTGGGAGCGATCCGGGATCTGCGGGCGGATGTCCGTGTTTTCCGCCCCCCCCGCGATCGCTCCCAGCCAATGGGAGCGCGCTCCCAGCCTGTCACTTCCTCCTCCTGTGTTTACACAGGAAGGAGGAAATTATGTAATCTCTCATCGCAGCGCTGTTTCCCAGCGCTGCTGATGAGAGAAGACATGCCAAGTAAGTGTGCACCAACACTACACTGACACACACTCACATAGGCATA
This sequence comes from Rana kukunoris, assembly GCA_029574335.1. NCBI lineage: Eukaryota > Metazoa > Chordata > Amphibia > Anura > Ranidae > Rana > Rana kukunoris. Next base: position 9,551,246 of record CM056053.1, read on the forward strand.
TTAACCCCTTGTGATCGCCCCCCCCACCCCCCTGTCACAGTGTTACTGAATGCAGTGATTTAATCACTGCATTTAGTGTCAGTGTGACAGGCACTGTAAAAAACAGTTAGTGTTAGGTTCAGGATAGCCCCCCCACCCCCCCTAATAAAGTTTTAACCCCCTGATCACCGCCCTAGTTAACCCTTTCACTCCCTATTGCCAGCGTCACTAAGCGATCATTTTTCTGATCGCTGTATTAGTGTCGCTGTTCCCGCTAGGTAGCTATTTTTTTTTATTGCGATTTTTTTTTTTACTAAAGACATGTGGCTAAATAAATTTTGGCCTAAATGTTTGACTAAAATTTAGTTTATTTGATTTTTTTTAACAAAAAGTAAAAAATAGTGTTTTTTTTTTCAAAAATGTCGCTCTATTTTTGTATATAGCGCAAAAAATAAAAATCGCAGAGGTGATCAAATACCACCAAAAGAAAGCTCTATTTGTGGGAAGAAAAGGACGCAAATTTTGTTTGGGAGCCACGTCGCACGACCGCGCAATTGTCTGTTAAAGCGACGCAGTGCCGAATCGCAAAAACACCTTGGGTCATTTACCAGCGTATTGGTCCGGGTCTTAAGTGGTTAAACAGCACTGGTGACAGAGGCGATCCTTGAGGGACTCCGCATGTTACTGTGCGTTTTTCTGACGTAAAAGGTCCTAACTTTACTGTTTGCGATCGGTTTTCCAGAAAAGAGGAGAACCAAGATAAATCGCCTTCTGCGACTCTGGCTACTTCAGCAAGCCGAGTCAGTAACAGTTTGTGGTCTACAGTGTCGAAAGCTGCACTTAGGTCCAACAGAACTAGAAGACAAGATTCTCCTTCGTCTGCGGACTGGAGAACATCATCCCATACTTTCAGCAGTGCTGTTTCCGTCCCGTGTCCGGGACGGAAGCCTGATTGCAATGGATCAAGTAGCTTGTAGGTATCTAGATGCTGTTGCAGCTGTTGTGCCACTACTTTCTCCATTATCTTAGAAAGTACGTTGAGGGTTGTTATGGGACGGCGGTGGAGTGGGTCCTTGGGGTCCAGGGAGGGTTTCTTCAGGATGGGTTGGATTATACCCTCTTTCACCTGTGTGGGCACTTTGCCCTCCAGAAAAGACTGGTTGATAAACTGCGTGATGGGAGGAGCCAGGATGTAGGCGCATTCCTTCAGCAGTTTTGTGGGGATAATGTCATTTGGCGCTGTGCCATTACGCAGAGCCGCAATGACATTTTTAGTGGTCTCGATGGAGATGGGTTCTAGGGTGAACTTACCTGATATAGGAGAATTACTATGGGTGCTGTGTGAGAAGCTGCAGGGGGGACTGAGGGGGGAATTGTTTTGCTGAATGCTTTCACGGATTACCTCGATTTTATTAATGAAGCAATCCGATAGTTCATTGCAAAATTCTTGTGTGTCCGAACTGGGGGCTTTGATGCATTCTGGTTCCATGGTCTGGGTGACCATCTTGAAGAGTTCGCGGGGGCGGTTAATGGCACCGTTGATAGCCTCCGAAAAATAATTTTTCTTGGCTTGGAAAATTCCTTTGTGGTATTTTCTTGTCGCTGCCTTGTAGATGGATAGGTTTAGCTCTGAAGAACATCTTTTCCAGGCAGATGTATTGTCGCCGCTGCCGTGCACTGTTCAGATGGCCGGCCCCCTGGTGAGCGCCGGCCATCTGAATAACGCCAGCTGGTTGGCTGTGTGGAAGTGTCTATCAGAGCCAGTGGCCTGTGGGCTGTAATTGGCTTCCAAATAGTTAACCAGGGGACGCAGGGGGTGTGCATTCCCTGGTTAACACTGACACGCATCTCAGCCAATCAGGTTTACCGGGTCTGGTTACCGGTAACCTGATTGACTGAAGCGACATCGAGGGCAGAACTCGGGAGAAGACATCGAGGGAGGATGGCTGACCTGAGAAAGGTAAGTGCTGGGGGACAGGGGGGCAGCAATCTGGCAGTTTTTGAGGGGGCAAACTGGTGGCAATTGATGGGCACAGTGGTGACAATTGATGGTCACAGTGGTGACAATTGATCGGCACAGTGGTGACAATTGATCGGCACAGTGGTGACAATTGATCGGCACAGTGGTGACAATTGATGGCATGGCACAGTGGCTGCGTTTGATGGCACAGTGGCTGCGTTTGATGGCACAGTGGCGACAATTGATGGCACAGTGGCGACAATTGATGGGCACAGTGGTGACAAGTGATCGGCACAGTGGTGACAATTGATCAGCACAGTGGTGACAATTGATCGGCACAGTGGTGACAATTGAGTGGCTGCGTTTGATGGCACAGTGGCGACAATTGATGGGCACAGTGGTGATAATTAATGACACAGTGGTGACAAATGATGGCACAGTGGCGACAAATGATGGCACAGTGGCGACAATTGATGGCACAGTGGCGACAATTGATGGAACAGTGGCGACAATTGATGGCACAGTGGCGACAATTGATGGCACAGTGGTGATAATTGATGACACAGTGGTGACAATTGATGACACAGTGGCTGCGTTTGATGGCACAGCGGCGACAATTGATGGGCACAGTGGCGACAATTGATGGCATTGCACAGTGGCGACAATTGCTGGGCACAGTGGCTGCGTTTGATGGCACAGTGGCGACAATTGATGGGCACAGTGAGGCTGCAATTGATGATTTTTTTTGTTTGTTTGCTCCCCCAAAAAATGTTGAGCACCAGCCGCCACTGGCCCCAACGGGTCATTTTTTCATGCTTTCCATTATTTTGCACAGGTGATTTGATCAGTTTCACTGCCTTATGCCACATACAGGCGATTGGAAATTCCGACAACAAAACCGTGGATTTTTTTTTTCTACGGATGTTGGCTCAAACTTGTCTTGCATACACACGGTCGCACAAATTTTGTCGGAAATTCTGAACGCCAAGAACGCGGTGACGTACAAGCAAACAACTGCACTATTAAAGGGAAGTTCAATACAAGTCGTGTCAGGAAAAGTTTGGTGAGAGACGATTTGCACTTTTCAGTCCGTTACAGCGTGACGAATGTGCTATCTTCATTACAAAAGCTAGTTTTACCAGACCCAGCGCTTCCGTCTCGTATTTGATTCAGAGCATGCGTGGAATTTTGTGCGTCGGGATTGTCCACACGTGATCAGAATTCACGAGAACGGCTTTTGTTGTCGGAAAATTTGAGAACCAGCTCTCAAATTTTTGTTGTCGGAAAAATTCTGACAGCAAATGTCCGATAGAGCCTAGACACGGTCGGAATTTCTGTGGTACCAATCACAGCAGATCACATGACAATTGTTCACAATGAAAGGCTTCCATGCATGATCTCTATGATTTGTCACAGTGATCACATGGTACAGACAGAGCCAATTATAAAGAAATTAGATGCACGATCTCTATGATTTGTCACAGTGATCACATGGTACAGACAGAGCCAATTATAAAGAAATTAGATGCACGCTCTCTATGATTTGTCACAGTGATCACATGGTACAGACAGGGCCAATTATAAAGAAATTAGATGCATGATCTCTATGATTTGTCACAGTGATTACATGGTACAGACAGAGCCAATTATAAAGAAATTAGATGCATGATCTCTATGATTTGTCACAGTGATCACATGGTACAGACAGAGCCAATTATAAAGAAATTAGATTCACGCTCTCTATGATTTGTCACAGTGATCACATGGTACAGACAGGGCCAAATATAAAGAAATTAGATGCATGATCTCTATGATTTGTCACAGTGATTACATGGTACAGACAGGGCCAATTATAAAGAAATTAAATGCACTATCTCTATGATTTTTCACAGTGATCACATGGTACAGACGGGGCCAATTATAAAGAAATTAGATGCATGATCTCTATGATTTGTCACAGTGATCACATGGTACATACAGGGCTAATTATAAAGAAATTAGATGCACGATCTCTATGATTTGTCACCGTGATCACATGGTACAGACAGGGCCAATTATAAAGAAATTAGATGCACGATCTTTATGATTTGTCACAGTGATCACATGGTACAGACAGGGCCAATTATAAAGAAATTAGATGCACGATTTTTATGATTTGTCACAGTGATCACATGGTACAGACATGGCCAATTATAAAGAAATTAGATGCACGATCTCTATGATTTGTCACAGTGATCACATGGTACAGACAGAGCCAATTATAAAGAAATTAGATGCACGATCTCTATGATTTGTCACAGTGATCACATGGTACAGACAGGGCCAATTATAAAGAAATTAGATGCACGATCTCTATGATTTGTCACAGTGATCACATGGTACAGACAGAGCCAATTATAAAGAAATTAGATGCACGCTCTCTATGATTTGTCACAGTGATCACATGGTACAGACAGGGCCAATTATAAAGAAATTAGATGCATGATCTCTATGATTTGTCACAGTGATTACATGGTACAGACAGAGCCAATTATAAAGAAATTAGATGCATGATCTCTATGATTTGTCACAGTGATCACATGGTACAGACAGAGCCAATTATAAAGAAATTAGATTCACGCTCTCTATGATTTGTCACAGTGATCACATGGTACAGACAGGGCCAAATATAAAGAAATTAGATGCATGATCTCTATGATTTGTCACAGTGATTACATGGTACAGACAGGGCCAATTATAAAGAAATTAAATGCACTATCTCTATGATTTTTCACAGTGATCACATGGTACAGACGGGGCCAATTATAAAGAAATTAGATGCATGATCTCTATGATCTGTCACAGTGATCACATGGTACATACAGGGCTAATTATAAAGAAATTAGATGCACGATCTCTATGATTTGTCACCGTGATCACATGGTACAGACAGGGCCAATTATAAAGAAATTAGATGCACAATCTTTATGATTTGTCACCGTGATCACATGGTACAGACATGGCCAATTATAAAGAAATTAGATGCACGATCTTTATGATTTGTCACAGTGATCACATGGTACAGACAGGGCCAATTATAAAGAAATTAGATGCACGATCTCTATGATTTGTCACAGTGATCACATGGTACAGACAGGGCCAATTATAAAGAAATTAGATGCATGATCTCTATGATTTGTCACAGTGATTACATGGTACATACCAGGGACAATTATAAAGCAATTTGATTTTTATTGGATATGTTTCATAGCAGAAAGTAAAAATATATATATATATATTTTTTTATATATAGCGCAAAAAAATAAAAATGCAAATGTCAACAAAAGAAAGCTCTATTTGTGGGAAAGGACATACATTTCATTTTTATACAACGTTGCATCACCACACAATTGTTAGTTAAAGTAACGCAAGTGCTATATCATAAAAATTGGCCTGGTCATGAAGGGGGGGGGGGGTAAGTCTTACAGAGGTCAAGTGGTTAATGTTAATACATTTTATTTATTATTTACTTTTCAATCAGCAGCAGCAGCTGTTATTTTCTGTTAAATTCAACACAATATTGTAACCTGGAGGTGTTCTGTACAACACCACCACCCCTCCCCCCCCCCAGAAATGTAATGTCCTGCCTGTGTGATTGGCTCAATGATTTTCCCAGAAGTCTGCACTAAGAAGACAGGTTTTTAGGCACCCCCTGCAATAGGAAGTTCCGTTTTGGTGAGGTATTCCCCAAGGGTTGAATACTTCTAAAGGGATGCAGACACTGCAACTTTTCACATTAGACCAGAGTGCCCCAGGTGATTACAATGAACCAAAAGGACTTGCGAAAGCAAACAGCTATTTCTTCACAGAAACTAAAGGTAGGAATCTGCTACAACGTTTATTAACCCCTTACGGACCGCCCGCCCGCCCGCCCGTCGTCATTATATGGCAGTTTTTTGAAGAAGAATATCCTTGTTAAGGCAGCAGCTAGCTTCCATAACCCCGGTATCCTCTTCTTCAGCAGGCGGTCCGCTTCGAGATAAAAGTGGTTTCTGCGGCGGATTCACTTTACCGGCGAAGGCGATCGGATCCTGTGTCCTCTGTGGTATGGAGCTGAGTGAGGGGAAGATGGCCCCCACCCGTCTCCATATCATTGCAGGGCGGAAACGACGCCAAAACGTCACGTCCACCCAATGCTCTTAAAGCATGATTTTTTTTTTTACAAACTTCATTTTATTTTCTATTTTGTAGACGCTATAACTTTTGCGCAAACCAATCAATAAACGCTTATTGCGATTTTTTTTTTAATGAAAAATATGTAGAATACGTATCGGCCTAAACTGAGGAGAAAAATGTTTTTTTATATATTTTTGGGGGATTTTTATTATAGCAAAAAGTAAAAAATATTGCATTTTTTTTTAAATTGTCGCTATATTTTTGTTTATAGCGCAAAAAATAAAAACCGTAGAGATGATCAAATACCACCAAAGGAAAGCTCTATTTATGGGAAAAAAAGTAGGGTTGTCCCGATACCACTTTTTTAGGACCGAGTACAAGTACCGATACTTTTTTTCAAGTAGTCGCCGATACCGAATACCGATACTTTTTTCAAACGTGTCCCCATATGCAGCCATGTCCCCCACATATTGCAGCCATATCCCCCCACATATTGCTGCCATGTGCCCCCACATATTGCTGCCATGTGCCCCCACATATTGCTGCCATGTGCCCCCACATATTGCTGCCATGTCCCCCACATATTGCAGCCATGTCCCCCACATATTGCAGCCATATCCCCCCACATATTGCTGCCATGTGCCCCCACATATTGCTGCCATGTGCCCCCACATATTGCTGCCATGTGCCCCCACATATTGCTGCCATGTCCCCCCACAGATTGCTGCCATGTCCCCCCACATATTGCTGCCATGTCCCCCACATATTGCTGCCATGTGCCCCCACATATTGCTGCCATGTGCCCCCACAGATTGCTGCCATGTCCCCCCACATATTGCTGCCATGCCCCTCACAAACAGCCATGATGTCCCCCTACCTGATGATGCCGCCGTATATACAAAGCTGCCGCCGCAAACATTACATGCACCTTTCGTTTTTCAATAGCTGTTTTCCCTATCGCGCGCCCTGTGTAAAAGACACTCCCTCTGGTTCGGGATTGGACAGATCCGTCCAATCGCTAGCAAGGGGGAGTGTCCTTTACACAGGGCGCGCAATAGGGAAAACAGCTATTGAAAAACGAAAGGTGCGTGTAATGTTCGCGGGGGCGGCTTTGTATATACGGCAGTGGGGTCGGCGGGGGCGACGGCGGCAGGGGGGGGGGAGTATTCTATTTGGGTATCGGGGGTATTTGCGGGAGTGCAAGTACTGCCGCAAATACTCGGAATCGGTCCCGATACCGATACTGGTATCGGGACAACCCTAAAAAAAAGTGGGAGCCACGTCGCACAACCGCGCAATTGTCAGTTAAAGCGACGCAGTGCCGAATCACAAAAAGTGCTCTGGTCATTGGACAGCAATATGGTCCGGGGCTAAAGTGGTTAAAGAAGAGTGTAAGAAAAAAAAAGTAAAATAAATAAAAAAGATTTTTTTTTAAAGAACGGTGTGAACAAAAAAAAAATTAAAAAAAAAAATAAGATTTTTTTTTTTAAGTGTGCCCCGTCCCCACTGTGCAGAAGCGAACGTATACGTGAGCAGCGCCCGCTTTTGAAAACGGTGTTTTTTTATTTTTATTGCATTTTTGTGTAAATATGAGTCTTTTTGACCCCAGATCTCATATTAAAGAGGACCTGTCATGCTTTTTTTTCTATTACAAGGGATGTTTATATTCCTTGTAATAGGAATAAAAGTGACACCATTTTTTTTTTGTTAAAGAATAATAATAATTAAAAAAAAGGTAAAATAATATTTTTTTTGAATGCTCCTTATCCCGCCGTGCTCACATGCAGAAGCAAACTCATGTAGAAATAGTGTTTAAACCACACATGTGAGGCATCGCTGCGAGCGTTAGCACAAGAGCAATAATTCTAGCCCCAGACCTCCTCTATAACCCAAAACATGCAACCTGTAGAATTTTTTTAATGTCGCCTATGGAGATTTTTTAAGGGTAAAGGTTTTGTCGCCATTCCACGAGCGGGCGCAATTTTGAAGCGTGACATGTTGGGTATCAATTTACTCGGCGTAACATTATCTTTCACAATATAAAAAAAAAATTGGCATAACTTTACTGTTGTCTTGTTTTTTTCATTCAAAAAAGTGTATTTTTTTCCCAATAAAGTGCGCTTGTAAGACCGCTGCACAAGTACGGTGTGACAGAAAGTATTGCAACGACCGCCATTTTATTCTCTAGGGTGTTGGAGAAAAATAATGATAATGTTTGGAGGTTCTAAGTAATTTTCTAGCAAAATTAATTATTTTAACTTGTAAACACCAAATCTCAGAAAGAGCCTCGGGCTGAATTAGTTAAAGGAGTTGTAAAGGAAAAAAAAAATGTTTGCCTAAAATGAATGTCTGCAAGGTAGACAGACAGAATAGTGTAATGATTCTGTTAAAAAAACGAGTAAATACCTATTAAATTCCTTCATCTATATCACCTCCGGCGTTCTAGTTTCTGTTCTTTCATACACTTCCTGGTTTGCGGCGCTCGTTCATGTAAGAACTACATTTCCCAGTATGCATTGCGGCACGCCCAGTAATTCACACCTCCTTGAAGTCTCTAAGGCTCCATTCACATCTAGGCGTTTTGTCGCCTTACGCCCGACGCTGCAGCAGCCTGTGATACGCTGGAGGGGCGAATTAACATTGTCGGCTACGGAGATGATTCACATCTCCACGCCGAACGCCCAAACGCCCGCACGCCTGAAGCTCAAACAAGTCCCGGACCCTTTTTTTCAGGCGTATCGGGCGTTTGTCCATAGCTGACAGTGTAAATTCTGCCCTCCAGCAAAAAAGCAATAGGCGTTTTGTCGCCGCAAATCACGGGGACAAAACGCCTATTGCATGTCGCCCGAATACGCCCGCTGCCGCCGACGCCTAGATGTGAATGCAGCCTAACACGTAGAGAGCGTCCTGCCGCACAGATGTAGTTCCCAGGAGGGGGCGAACTTGTCACTGACCACCACAGTAAAGCCTCCCTTCACGGTGGTGAGTAACAATCAGACAAGCAGGAAGTGAACAGAACAGAGAAGAAATAGAGCAACTTCTGAGCAAAAATGAACAATGAGGAAGTGAAAAGAGGAATGTCTGCAGGTAAAGGATGCTTATTAGGGAAAAAAAAAATCCTTTACAACCCCTTTAAGGTTAAAGGTAAATTAATGTAATTTTTATGTGATGAATTTTTAAATGTCGCCTCCTTTTATACCCCTGTAAGTCGCTCTAGAACAAAATGTATTGGCTTTGCCTGGAAGGTCAGCGATGATTTGTATCTGCATTCCTCTGTCAGACTCATTTTGTTCTGAAAGGAAATGTACTTTACACTCCGTATTTAATTAATTATGTGCTCAATTAGAACGCGCTGTATTTCAATTTGCCGCAATTAAAAGCAAAGGAGCTTCGAAAGACGTCTATATCTAATAAACCTGCAAACAACTCACGTAAATTGGTATTAAATGCTAGCCATTTTTTCACTTAAGGGGCCCGCTCATTCTAGTGGCTGAGGGGCGGTAAAACCCTGCGGCTGAGCCAACGGTTTTATCGCCATCCCATTCATTCCTCCTTTTCTTTGCAGAGGCAGTGGTTGGGGTATGTACACAATCCGCGCTACCCCCAAAATGCAAAGTTCAATATTGTAAACTGAATAAAAAGTTAATTCACGTACAACGTAAACTACGTAAAATTCAACGGCATTCGTTGCCTGGTCCATACCTTTGCATGAGTTGCGCCTCCAATATGGGGAATAACTTTACGCCGGACGTACAACTTTACGCAAACCGCGTATGTTATGCGCCGGGCGCAAGTACGTTTGTGAATCGCCGTATTTGACTCAATTGCATATTTGCATCGAAAATCAATGGGAGCGCCACATGCGTCCAGCGTTAATATGCGCCCACTCTACGCCGGCGTAGGAAGCCTATGTCGGGCGGCTGAAGCCTATTTTTCGACGTATCTTGCTTTGTGGGTCGGCGCTAGGGATGACCCGAACACCCCCGCGTTCGGTTCGCACCAGAACCGTCAAACCATCCGATCGTTCGCACGAACATTTAGAACCCCATTGAAGTCTATGGGACTCGAACGTTCGAATTCAAAAAACGATCATTTTAAAGACAAATTTTCAAGTTATTGTTGGAAAACGTCTTTAAGAACCCGGGTCTTGCCCCAGGGAACATGTATCAATGGAAAAAATATTTTAAAAACGGTCGTTTCGTTTCACTCGAATTTGCCGCGAACGATCGTTTTTGTTCGAAATTCGACGAACGAACGATCGAACGAACGGAGACGATGTTCGAGTCGAACATACGTTCGTTTCGAACGCGAAGCTCATCCCTAGTCGGAGCACAGATATGACGGCGCAAATTTGTACTTAGGTCGGCGTATCTGGAGATACGTCGGCGTAATTGCTTTGTGAATATTTTTAACTTTTTGCTATAATAAATATCCCAATTAAAAAAAATATATATATATTTTTTTCAGTTTAGTCCAATACATATTCTTCTACATATTTTTGGTAAAAATTAAAAAATAAAATCGCAAAAAAGGGTATATTGATTGGTTTGCGCAAACCTTATAACGCCTACAAAATAGGGGATAGAATTATTATTTTTTTATTATTTATTTTTTTACTAGTAATGGCGGCGATCTGCGATTTTTGGCATGACTGCGATATTACGGCGGACGCATCGGAAACTTGACATATTTTTGGGACCATTCACATTTATACAGCGAACAGTGCTATAAAAATGCACTGATTACTGTATAAATGTGGCTGGAAGGGAAGGGGTTAACACTAGGGGGCGAGGAAGGGGTTAAATATGTACCCTGTGGGGGGAGGGGACTGACTGGGGGAGGTGACCGATGGTTGTCCCTATGTACAAGGGACACACCATCGGTCTCCTCTCCCTAACAGGACGTGGAGCTCTGCGTTTACACACAGAGCTCCACGTCCCTGGCTCTATGACTGCCGATCGCGGGCACTTGGCGGACATCGCGGCCGCCAGGCACACGCATCGGCACCTGCGGCGCACACATCGGAGCCACCTTGCGGCCGTAAGGATGGGAACTGGTTAAAACAATTGCAAAAGTTTCACTGCGATCAAGGAGACAGGTGCAGACTCTTCATCAAATGCTTCCACCTGGGCAAACGAGATACATATACAAAGTGGCCGCTTACCGGATCTGTGGGATCTCTATCATGGAGATCATATGAGCTCAACAGAGAAGGGATCACTCATTTGATGAAGAGTGAAACCCTTGCAGTTGTTTTAATGTGGACACTGTTTTTGTTTCTTATGCCGCGTACACACGACAGTGTTTCGGGTTGTAAAAAAATTAAGGCCCAGATTCACAGAGCGATTACGCCTGTCTAACTGGTGTAATTTAAAATTTTGCGCGCCGTATCACTAGTTTGAATCCTCAAACCATGATACGGCGGCTTCGGGCTTCGATCCGAGAGGCTTACGTCTTCGTAAGCCTTCGGATCTACGCTGCGATATTTTTGCGGCCGCTGGGAGGAGTTTGCGTCATTTTCATGCATCGGGATATGCAAATTAGTTTTTACGGCGATCCACGAAGGTACGAGTGTCCCTCGCAATCGCCTACGTCATTTTTTGGCTACGTAATGTTAGAGGAGCTTTTTGCTGGTCTAACAGTGCGTAACCCATGTAAAGTATGGCCGTCGTTCCCGCGTCGATTTGAAAATATATTTGTTCGGGAATAGGAATGTACGTAAACGACGCTACTACGACGTAACGTGATTTCGCGCAATGCACGGCGGGAAATTTGCGAACGGAGCATGCGCAGTCCGATCGCCGCGGGAACGCGCCTATTTTAAATGCTTCACGCCCCCTACTCGCGCAGATGGATTGCGACGGGAGAAATACACTACGCCGCCGTCGTTTACTGGACAAAATCTACCTGGATTCCACGTAGAGCCAGGTAAAAAACGGCGGCGTAGTGTATTTCTTATACTCTACGCGAATCTAATTCTCTCTGAATCTGGGCCTAAGTTTTTAATGGTCTAGTAAAGACAATGGCCCATATTCACAGACATCGGCGCATATTTATGCCGCCGTAGCGTATCTCTTTTACGCTACGCCGGCGCAGCGCGGAGAGGCAAGCATGGAATTCACAAACAAATGCTCCCAACTCTGCGCCGGCGTATATTTTGTAGGCGTAAGCCGGCGTAAGTGGAAGTGGGCGTGATCCAAGTACTTAAAATTAACTGCGCATGCGTCGGGACATGGACGTATCCCCGTGCGCATGCGTACAACCACGTCGGAACAACTTCCTAAGATACGCCGGATCACTGTGTACGCCGTGAACGTAACCTACGCCCAGCCAGACCCACGTCGGCCCATATTCACAGACGTCCGACGTACAATACGTAGGCTTGTGTTCCCTGGTCCATACCTTTGCATGGGTTGCGCCTCATCTATGGGGAATAACTTTACGCCAAACATAAAACTTACGCAAACCGCTTAAATCATGCGCCGGGCGCAAGTACATTCGTGAATCGGCGTATCTCCCTCATTTGCATATATGAATAAAAAATCAATGGGAGCGCCACATGCGTCCAGCGTAAATACGCGCCCACTCTACGCCGGCGTAGGCAAGTTACGTCGGTGGGATGAAGTCTGTTTTTAGGCGTATCTTAGTTTGTGGGTCCGGCGCACAGATACGACGGCGCATATTTGTACTTACTGGAGATACGTCGGCGCAAGTGCTTTGTGAATCCGGGCCAACATTTTTTTCCCCAATTTTGCGTTTATTTCCGAACACGTTTATTCTTAGGATTTGTTTCACTTTTCAGAAGTACGGCTTCAAACCCCGCAGGACTTTTCCCTAAAAGTCTATTTCAAGATCTCTTCCGATTTCATGTTTAGCTCGCGGATAAAACGCTGTCTTCTCATTCAAATGACGAGGACTTCTATATCATAAATTCTCTCATTAAAGTCTTCCCCGTTTCAGCAATAGAAAATTGTGATCTCCGACATTGCTGATTATACACTATAATACCAAAAGTATTGGGACGCCTGCCTTTACATTCACATGAACTTTAATGACATCCCAGTCTTAGTCCTTAGGGTTCAATATTGAGTTGGCCCCGCCCTTTGCAGCTATAACAGCTTTAACTCTTCTGGGAAGGCCGTCCACAAGGTTTAGGAGTGTGTCTATGGGAATGTGTGACCATTCTTTCAGAAGAGCATTTGTGAGGTCAGGCACTGATGTTGGACGAGAAGGCCTGGCTCACAGTCTCCGCTTGAATTCATCTTAAAGGTGTTTTATGGGATTGAGGTCAGGACTCCACCCCCAATTTGGACTAATTTAAATTTTTTGGAAATTTGGATGTATCCAAATTAGAATACTACCGGATTTAAACAAATGCAAAATAACGAAAAAAGAAAATTCAGACGAAATTCTAATTCTGATGCCGCGTACACACGATCACTTTTTGCGATAAAAAAAAAAAAAAACTTTGGGCCAGATTCACAGAGCCCTTACACCTGTCTAACTCGCGTTAGACTGGAGTACTTTCTAATTACGCGCGTTTTTTCACTAGTTTGAATCTTCAAACCATGAAACGACGGCTGCGGGCTTCAATCCCACTGGCTTACGTGTTCGTACGCCTTCGGATCTACGCTGCAATAAATTCGCGGCCGCTGGGTGGAGTTCCCGTCGTTTTCCGCATCGGGGTATGCAAATGAGCTTTTGCCGACGATCCACGAAGTTACGAACGTCTATCGCAATCTCTTACGGCATCTTTAGTCATCTTTTTGCTGCGTAACACTATACCAGCTTTTTGCTGCTCTAATATTAGACAGCCCATGTTAAGTATGGCCGTCGTTCCCGCGTCGAATGTCAACGTCTTTTTTTTATTTTTTACGTAAGTCGTCCGGGAATAGGAATGTACGTAAATGACGTAAATGACGCTACTCAAACAACGAATGACGTAACGACGTTATTTCGCGCAATGCACGGCGGGAAATTTCTGAACGGAGCATGCGCAGTTCGATCGCCGCGGGGACGCGCCTAATTTAAATGCTTCACGCCCCCTAATCGCGTATTTCGATTACGCGGCGGGAAATACACTACACCGCCGTACCTTACGGGCCGTAATCTACCTGAATTCGTCGTAGAGCCAGGTAAAATACGGCGGCGTAGCGGATCTCTGATACTCTGCGCCAATGTAATTGTATCTGAATCTGGCCCAGTGTTTTTTCTCATTTTTCTCATTTTAAAAAACGACGTTGCGTACACACCATCGTTTTTTGAAAATGCTCTAGCAAAGCGCGGTTACGTACAACATGTACGACGGCACTCTATTCCATTGAAGCTCCCGTATCATAACTTGCTTTTGAGCATGCGCGGGTTTAAAAACGTAATTTTAAACGTCGTTTTGCCCACACACCATCATTTTAAATGACGTTTTTTAAAACGTTGTTTTTTTTCAGCGCAAAAAGTGATCATGTGCACGCGGCATAATAGTTTTGGAATACTTTTCGATTTCTAATAGTTTTCAAATTTGACTTCAAAAATCTAAAAAAGTTTCGAATTCAAAAAGTTTTCAAGTTTGAATAGTTTTCCAATTTCCAAAGAGAATAAAAAGGAATATATATATATATATATATATATATATATATATATATATCATTTTCTAATCTATTCTATTTTATTCTCTAAAAAATTGGAAAAACTTTTCGAATTCAAAACGTTTTCTAATTCAAATTTGAAAATTCGAATAGTTTTCCAATTTCCAAAGAGAATACAATAGAATAGAAAATAAAGGAATAGAATATTTTTTTATTATTATTTTCTATTCTATTTTATTCTCTTTGGAAATTGGAAAACTATTCGAATTCAAAAACTTTTTGAATAATTTTCAAATTTGAATTAGAAAACTTTTTGAATTCGAATAGTTTTCCAATTTCCAAAGAGAATACACTAGAATAGAAAATAATAATAATAATAATGATATTTTATTCTCTTTGGAAATTGGAAAACTATTTGAATTTGAAAACTTTTCAAATTCTAAACATTTTTCGATTTCGAATAATTTTCTTATTTAAATTCAAAAAATAAAAATACATTTTATTCTATTCCCTTATTTTCTATTCTAGTTCATGCTCTTTGGAAATTGGAAAACTATTCAAATAGATTTCAAATTTGAATTAGAAAACTTTTATAATCCGAATAGAAAAAAAAAAAATCTATTCTATTACTTTAATTTCTATTCTATTTTATTCTCTTTGGAAATTGAAAAACTATTCGAATTTAAAAAAAATTGTGAATAATTTTCAAACTTGAATTAGAAAATGTTTCAAATTCGAATAGTTTCCCAAATAGAATAAAATAGAATAGAAAACAAAAGAATATAATAGAAAAAAATTATATTCCCTTATTTTCTATTCTATAATATTCTCTTTGGAAATGGGAAAACTATTCAAATTCAAAAACTTTTCGAATAATTTTCAAATTTGAATTAGAAAACGTTTTGAATTCGAATAGTTTTCCAATTTTCAGAGAATAAAATAGAATAGAAAAAATATATATATTCTTTTTTATTCTCTTTGGAAATTGGAAAACTATTCAAACTTGAAAACCTTTTGAATTCAAAACTTTTTTGATTTTACAGTTAGTCAGGTTGAAAAAAGACCATCAAGTTCAACCATAAGATTTTAAATAATTTTCAAATTTAAATTCAAAAACTTTTTGAATTCGATCAGTTTTCCAATTTCCAAAGAGAATAGAATAAAATAGAATAGAAAATAAAGGAATAGAACAGAAAAAATATTTTGTTCCTTTATTTTTTATTCTATATTATTCTCTTTGGAAATTGGAAAAATGACTCAAATTCAAAAACTTTTTGAATAATTTTCAAATTTGAATTAGAAAACTTTTCAAATAGTTTTCCAATTTCCAAAGAGAATAAAATAGAATGGAAAACAAAGGAATATAATAGAAAAAAAATTCTATCCCTTTATTTTCTATTCTATTTTATTCTCTTTGGAAATTGGAAAACTATTCGAATTCAAAAACATTTTGAATAATTTTCAAATTTGAATTAGAAAACTTTTTGAATTCGAATAGTTTTTCAATTTCCAAAGAGAATTAAATAGAATAGAAAATAAAGGAATAGAATAGAAAAAAGTTTATTCTATTGCTTTATTTTCTATTCTATTTTATTCTCTTTGATATTGGAAAACTATACGAATCCAAAAACTTTTCGAATAATTTTCAAATTTTAATTAGAAAACTTTTTTAGTTTGAATAGTTTTTCAATTTCCAAAGAGAATACAATAAAGGAATAGAATAGAAAAAAAATCTATTCTATTTCTTTATTTTTTATTCTATTTTATTCTCTTTGGAAATTGGAAAACTATTCAAATTCAAAAAACTTTTTGAATAATTTTCAAATTTGAATTAGAAAACGTTTCGAATAGTTTTCTATAAAATAGAATAGAAAATAAAGGAATAGAATAGAAAAAATTCTATTCTATTCCTCTATTTTCTATTTTATTTTATTCTCTTTGGAAATTGGAAAACTATTCGAATTTAAAAAAAATTAATTCAAATAATTTTTTTATTTGAATTAGAAAACTTTTTGAATTTTAATAGTTTTTCAATTTACAAAGAGAATAAAATAGAATAGAAGATAGAGGAATAGAATAGAAAAAAAAGTTTATTCTATTCCTTTATTTTCTATTCTATTTTATTCTCTTTGGAAATTGAAAAACCATTCAAATTCAAAAACTTTTCGAATAATTTTCAAATTTAAATTGGAAAACTTTTTGAATTTGAATAGTTTTTCAATTTCCAAAGAGAATAAAATAGAATAGAAAAAAAGTTTCTCGATTTTTCGATTTTACATAGTTACTCAAGTTCAGATCATCAAGTTCAACCATAAGGTTTTGAATAATTTTCAGATTTAAATTCAAAAACTTTTTGAATTCGATCAGTTTTCCAATTTCCAAAGAGAATAAAATAAAGGAATGGAATAGAAAAAATATTCTATTCGATTTCTTTATTTTCTATTCTATTTTATTCTCTTTGGAAATCGAAATCTATTCCAAATTGATTTAAAAACTTTTGAATTTGAAAAATCCGAATCGATTTGAAAACGAGTACACAATGCAAATTCCGAAAACAAATTAAACGAATGAAACAAATTGAACTAAACTGATTTATGTAAATAACGGATCAAAACAAAACAAACGTTTTTGTCCTGCACATGTCTAATATTCACTAATGTCGATCTGTTTCTCCGTTCGTCCATTCATCAAGCAGGTCCTGAGACCCGATTGGCCGGGAGTCCTAAGACCTGTGGCTGCGAGTCCTACGTCCTGATTGGCTGGGAGGCGAAGCGACCTCCGGGACTTGGGAGGAGATGCGCGCGCGCGCGGGGGGGGGGGGGGGGTGGATTGTCCTCTGTAACCAACTCTTCTCATACCAGATAAGGATAGAAGTCTAGAGATTCCATGGAGAACCCCGGAGGTGTCACTTCCCTTTCTACAGATGTTTGCCGATCGTCCCCCCCCCCCTCCCCCGCTGCTCCTTGGAAATTAAGTGTGAAGATTAAAATATTCAAAAGCCAGCGGTACTTACATTCTGCATACTTTTGAAGTTGAGCGAATTCTGCAGGGCTGAGATTGACCCACTTTTCCTGGTTCGTCATTATGGTCATACAGGCTCCAGGCTGCCGAGCGGATGAGTGTGACAGTCGGAAGGAAGCAATAATTGATATAATTTTCTCCCAATCCCCCCCGAGAGTCTTCAGTCCGCGGTGAAGGGATAATTATAGCGATGAAATCCTCTATGAAGTCATTGTGCGTTTAAAACTCTGAAAAGACAAAGAAATACAATTAAATATTGGAGGATTTTTTTTTTTCTGTGTTATCTGTCCAGTCATATTCCCCCCTGGGGGGGGGGGGGCTGCTATAGGAGGACTCAGCAAATCCCAATAATCATACTGATTCTTTTTTTCTAAGAAAACAATATTTAATGACCAACGCATTTCAATTTAGATTAAATACAGAACAGTATCCAGCAAGGACCTACAGTATCCATAGCAAAGACTTCTCTAAGGACGCCAACCACCGTTTCCTCATCATTATAGGAAATATATATTGTTTTTTTTTATCTATTTATCTATTTTATCTATTTATCTATTTTTTATCTATTTATTAAATTCTATATATATATATATATATATATATATATATATATATAATATTATTAATATTAATATTATTATTATTATTATTATTATTATTATAAGAAAACACATTTAAAAAAATATACAATATATATATATATATAAAAACGTAGCGTATAACACTTAGGCCCAGATTCAGAGAGCGATTACGCCTGTCTAACTGGTGTTAGACAGGAGTAATTTCAAATTTCGCGCGCCGTATCACTAGTTTGAATCCTCAAACCATGATACGGCGGCTTCGGGCTTCGATCCGAGAGGCTTACGTCTTCGTAAGCCTTCGGATCTACGCTGCGATATTTTTGTGGCCGCTGGGAGGAGTTTGCGTCGTTTTGATGCGTCGGGATATGCAAATGAGTTTTTACGGCGATCCACGAAGATACGAGCGGTCTTCGCAATCGCTTACGTCTATTTTTTTTTTTACGTACTGTTAGACCAGCTTTTTGCTGGTCTAACGGTGCGTAGCCCATGTTAAGTATGGCCGTCGTTCCCGCGTCAACTTTAAATTATTATTATTTTTTTTTACGTAAGTCGTTCGGGAATAGAAATGTCCGTAAACGACGCTACTCAAACAACGAATGACGTAACGACGTGATTTCGCGCAATGCACGGCGGGAAATTTGCGAACGGAGCATGCGCAGTTCGATCGCCGTGGGAACGCGCCTATTTTAAATGCTTCACGCCCCCTACTCGCGTAGATGGATTGCGACGGGAGAAATACACTACGCCGCCGTCGTTTACTGGACAAAATCTGCCTGGATTCCACGTAGAGCCAGGTAAAATACGGCGGCGTAGTGTATTTCTGATACGCTACGAGAATCTAATTCTCTGTGAATCTGGGCCAACATTTTTTACCCTGAGAATAGAAGGTAAACTGTTCCTGCGTGTTATACGCAGGTGGCCGTGGAAAGTTTTTTCCCTGAAACTTCCCTCTTAAAGTTAGGGTGCATGTTAAACGCCGATAAATACGGTATTTACATTTATATTTGTTTTATTATTATAAGAAGACACATTTAAAAAATATATGCAATAGATATTTGTTTAATTAATTTCATATATATATATATATATATATATATATATATATATTAAAAAATATATATTATTATTATTAGACTATTTCCTGTGCTGAGTGAATGTTATTCATTCATTTCCAATGTCTAAAATGTATTTCCTAGTACTGGAACCAATGGCTTTCAATTTTAGGTTGAGAACTAAAAAAAATGGGCCAGATTCACGTACATTGGCGCATTTTTTGACTGGCGTAGCGCACCTCCTTTACGTTAGACTGCCGCAATGTAGCGGCGCAATCACTGTATTCTCGTCGGGTTTGCGCAGAAATTAGCGCCGGTGCAACGAAATTTCAGAGGCGTAAGGCGGAGTAATTCAAATTGGGAAGGACATGGGCGTGTTACATTGAAATAATCCGTGACCCCATGCAAATGAAGGGCCGGCCGGCTCGTGCATGCGCGCTTGAAGGAGACCATGGTCAGCACCTCTGTGTGCGCAACTGGGGAACGGCGCAATCAGTGAAATTGAAAGTGGACCCGGGCAACTTAGTGAAGTACGCAGACAGCATAAATAGACAGAGACAAACACACTTCCTTTGCAAAAGTACATCCCTTTGTATCCCTTCCTATACAGCAAGGTGTATTTGTTCTGTTGTTTATTAGCGTTTGTTTGTTTGTTTGTGACGTGTCTTTGAGATATTTGGGGACTGTTTTGCAGAGTGATTTTTGTCTTTTCTGTGTTTTCTTTGTTTTTTGTTTTTTTAAATTATATTTTTGCTAGGCAATTTTTTTTTTGGGCTGGTCATTTTTTTTTTTTTGGTTCTGTTTGTGAATGATTTTGGAATGTGGGGGTGATATTCCTGCCGGAAAAGGGGTGTCACCCTCATTTGTGGTGGAGAAGTGATCCCCAGGTCCGTGTGAATGGTGTATGAATGTACAGTGACATAATTGGATCCGTGGCGTTGCTGCTCACAAGTCCTGCATGGTGGGCTTGTGCCAATCCAATGTGATGAGGATGTGGGGTGTGTGTGCTAGGGACCACAGTGGTGTGCATGCATGCATTCTCATTGTGCCATGATTAATGTGTGTGTTTAACGTGCAAAGATGCATAATGTGAGCTGTCTCCTGGCTGCTCTTCCCTCAGAAGACAGGGTAGCCTCGGTTAGGGGGGGATTGTCTGGTTCGGGGGTCAGGTCATCACTTATGTCAATCTCCAGGCCCTTTCTCACTGCGAAGTTGTGCAGCATGAAACATGCACTGATGATCTGGCATACAAAGTTTGGGGAAGACAACAGGGTAGCATGGGGGGTTCCATATAGGAGTCATGAGATGGAGTCCCAGTGCATATGCAGAGTCACCCTGAAGGGATAAGACAGGAGGATGTTAGTAGTGCATGTGCCCCTTGTGATGTGTGCATCATGGGGGGGGGGACAGTCATGCCTGCCACCCAACCAGCCAGCTGTCCCCATACATGTTCTGTTGGAAATCTGTGGGGATGGGGCTCTGATTGTGTATGTAGCTGTCATGGGTGTCATGGGTGGTGTCATGTGTTGGGCTGGTGATGTCCTCCTGCAGGGTTGTGGTTTATTCCAGGATGGCATGAGGGGTGAATCTGAAGATGCGAGACACCTCAGAATCACTCATGCCAAAGATGTCTATGCGTGTGTGATATATCAAGTGAAGAGTGAGGGGCTTGTATCAGATTAGATTATTATATCCATCAATGTTTCAAAGGGCTATTGAAAGATAGTGAGACTGTGTTTTTAATTTGTATGTATGTTATGTATTGATGTATATATGTATATTTTTGGTAAAAATGTTTCTAAAAGCAAAGAAAAAGGTTTTCGAAAAAAAAAAAATCCTCTGCCGTGCCCTCCTCCGTGCCCTTCTCCGTGCCCTCCTCTGTGCCCTCAGAGCATGGATGCCCCTGGCCTGTTGGCATACAGTTTGTTGTGCAGCAAGTGTGACTGCTCAGCTTCTCACTAACAGTGTTGCTTTAGCTGACATGTAGAAGGATTGTCTAATTTTATACCACCTTTTCTATGGTCCAATTTTAGACAGGACGTGCAGCCGTTCTTTTGTGGATCCCCGTAACTCCCTCATTTGCATATTTAAATAGCAAATCAATGGTGTGTCTAGCGCAGTTTTGCGCGGACGGATGCGCCTGTGATGCGCGGGACAAAAAAAAGTAGATTTCTTGCGTATCTCGTTTTGGGGATGCGGAAATCTAATGTTTTTTTATTGATTTCAAATGTAAACAAATTATTTTCTAGTACTGGAACCAATGGCTTTCAATTAAGGGAAAAATACAGAACTCAGCAAGGACCTACAGTATCCGTATCAAAGACTTCTCTATGGATGACAACCACAGTTTCCTCATCATCATAGGAAATAGATATTGGGCCAGATCCACATACAATTGCCCTGGCGCAGCGTATCAGAGATACACTACGCCGCCGTATTTTACCTGGCTCTAAGTCGAATCCAGGAAGATTTCGGCCCGTAAGGTACGGCGGCGTACTGTATTTCTTGCGGCGGAATCGAAATACGCGATTAGGGGGCGTGAATCATTTAAATTAGGCACGTCCCCGCGGCGATCGAACTGCGCATGCTCCGTTCAGAAATTTCCCGCCGTGCATTGCGCGAAATTACGTCGAAACTTCATTTTTTTTTGTAGCGTAATTTACGTACATTCCTATTCACGGACGACTTACGCAAAAAAAAAAAAAATAGAAATTTTGACGCGGGAACGACGGCCATACTTAACATGGCAAGTCTAACTATAGACCGGATAATAGCAGCTAAAAAGCTAATTTGAATACCCGACGCGGAAAACGACGTGAACTCCACCCAGCGGGCGGAAAGACGTAAGACGTAAGCCTGTCGGATCGAAGCCCGAAGCCGTCGTATCATGGTTTGAGGATTCAAACTAATGATACAACGCGGGTAATTTGAAAGTACGCCGGTGTATCAGGAGATTCACCGGCGTACTCGCTCTGTGGATCTGACCCTATATGTTTTTTTATTTTTATCTATTTATTAGATTAAAAATTATTAATATTTAAAAAAAACATTATTATAAGAAAACACATTAAAAAAAATATTATTATTAGACTATTTTCTGTGCTGATCGAATCTTATTCATTGATTTACAATGTTTAAAATAATTTTCTATTTCTGGAACTAGTGGCTTTTAATTTTAGGTTGAGAACTAAAAAACAAAAATGTTTGTTATTATAAGAAAACAGGCGGCGTACACACGATCAGTCCAAACCGATGAAAACGGACTGAAGTTCAGTTTCATCGGTCCAAACCGACCGTGTGTACGGCCCATCAGTCTTTTGTCCTTCAGTCCAAAGTTTTAAAACTTGCTTTAAAATCAGACTGATGGAGGCCTGACCATCGGTCAAAACCAATGGTTAGTACGCAAAAGCATCGGTTCAAAACCCGCGCATGCTCAGAATCAAGTCGACGCATGCTTGGAAGCATTGAACATCGTTTTTTTTCAGCACGTTGTTGTGTTTTACGTCACCGCGTTTTGACACGATCGGTTTTTGAACTGATGGTGTGTACGCACATCAGACCATCAGTCTGTGAACCGATGAAAATGAACTTCAGTCCGTTTTCATCGGTTTGGACTGATCGTGTGTACAAGGCCTGAGGGGTATTTATAAGTAATTATATATATATATATATATATATATATATATATATATGGGGTAAATATTGTGTCTTGTTTTCTTTAAATTCGTGAATTACATACAAATTTGCAAAAACTGCCATTTCATTCCCTAGGGCCCAGGTGTCAAATAGGGATGAGCTTCGAGTTCGAGTAGAACTCACGTTTGACTCGAACATTGCCTGTTTGCTGAACAGCAAACTATTTGGGGTGTTCGCGGCAAGTTTGTGTGAATTTTAGAACCCTGTTAAAGTCTATTGGACTCGAACGTTTGAAATCTAAAGTGCTCATTTTAAAGGCTAATATGCAAGTTATTGTAATAAAAAGTGTTTGGGGACCCGGGTCCTGCCCCAGGGGAGTGTTTGGGGACCCGGGTCCTGCCCCAGGGGAGTGTTTGGGGACCCGGGTCCTGCCCCAGGGGAGTGTTTGGGGACCCGGGTCCTGCCCCAGGGGACATGTATCAATGCAAAAAAAGTTTTAAAAACTGCAGTTTTGTTGGCAGCAGTGATTTTACAACAATAGTTTTTTATTAGTTTTAACATAAACAATGCACAATAAAGCAACCAATCAGTAGCAAAATACTTGTACATATCGTAAGGTATGCAAGTCCTATAATATCAATTTGAGTGATACAAAATAAAGCATAGGAAACCCTAATAAAGCATAAGAAAGCATAATAAAGCATAATAAAGCATAGGATCCAGTCAACAATATAGGACCGTAAGGATCTGATTTTGTCACATATGGAGACAGATATGGGAGGTGGGAATGAGCCGCCCTCCCTGGACACCCCTTACCGGATCTATACTGTGTCCAGGGCTTAGGCCAGTTCCCAGCTCCTGAGCTAGAGAAACATTCTTGCGAATTAGCTAAGAAATGGCTCGGTACCAGCAAAAAAAATAAGATAAAAAGGGTAACACAGAGATAAGCCAGCAGCAGTGATTTTAATAATTCCTTTAAGTGAAACAATAAAAGTGAAATATTCCTTTAAATTTTTTACCTGGGGGGGGGGGGGGGTGTAAAGTATGCCTGTAAAGTAGCGCTTGTTTCCCAAGCTTAGAACTGTCCCTGCACAAAGTGTCATTTCTGAAGGAGAAAAAGTAATTTAAAATCACTCGTGGCTATAATGAATTGTCGGCTCCCGGCAATACAGATAAAAGTCATTCATAAAAAAAAAAATTTGTGGGGGTCCACGGCATTTTTTTTTATTTGGGGTGGAGTTCCCCTTAAAATCCATACCAGACCTGAAGGGTCTGGAATGGATAGTTGGGGGGAACCCCAATATCATTTTTTTTTTATTTGACACAGGGTCCCCCTTCAGAAATTACATCTTGTGCAGGGACAGTTCTAAGCACAGGAAACAAGTGCAACATTACAGGCATACTATACACACCCCTAGGTACGAAATTTAAATATTTTTTAAAACTTTTTTTGCATTGATATATGTCCCCTGGGGCAGGACCAAGGTCCCCAAACACTCCCCTGGGGCAGGACCCGGGTCCCCAAACACTTTTTAGGACAATAACTTGCATATACGCCTTTAAAATTAGTACTTTAGATTTCAAACGTTCGAGTCCCATAGACTTTAACAGGGTTCTAAAGTTCACATGAACTTTTGGTCTGTTCGCAGGTTCTGGTGCGAACCAAACCGAGGGGTGTTAGGCTCATCCCTAGTGTCAAACACAAGGCCCGCGGGGCCGAATCCGGCCCTCCAGGCCATTTCATGTGGCCCTCGCACCTCTCCTGCAGCTGGAGGGCTCCAGCCCTTCTCTGGTCCTACTCCAGACCCCTACTTTCTGATTTCAAGCAATGCATTCAGCTTCTTCCCAGCAGCAGTATAAGGAAAGGGGGGGTCCAATACCCCAAAAGATGTTTTAGAAAATGAAACGCGTTGGAAGGACACTTTGACCCTACTGCTTGATCGATTTTACATGCATTATGTTCACCTAAATGTGAGTGTAACTATTTATGTGATACTAAGTAAACTTTTTTTATCCAGATTTACGCTATGTGCATTTCCATTTTTTTCTTTTTTCCATCCCATATAATTTGAGTCTTCTGAATCATCCACTACTGAAAGTGGTTTATTGACTTGGCTGGTATTTTGTCCATTGGCTTCCTATCAACTATGTATCCTGAGGATCCAGAGGATTTATCATCCTGTATAAAATTGGACCCTATCTGAAGTTTGATATTGATACCATACAAGCGTGTTTGACCTAATAAGTATATACTTATTTTGGTCTATATTATCTGGTGAGCCTCTCATAATTTTCACTTGGTGGTGGATTTGCTATCTGGATTATTCAGCACACAGTCACTTTCAATTGAATTGCTTGGATTCTTTCACGGACTTTCATTATTACCGTATTTTTCGGACCATAAGACGCACTTTTTTACCCCAAATATGTGGGGGGAAAAGTCCCTGCGTCTTATAGTCCGAATATTGAATGGACAGCCTGCCCCCTCACCGCCATTTAACATACCGCGGATAGCAGACATGCAGGCATCCAGCCGGAACCATCAGCGGGCTCACAGCGGCATAGTCGGGTTGTTTAACGGCGGCATAGCAGGTTGTTTAACGGCGGCATGTCGGCATGGGAAGCGGGATACAGATAAGAAGCCCCAGGCAGCATCGCGCCATGTCCAGTGCACGGAGCTACGCCCACACGGCATCACTACGTATTGCTCCGTGCACTCAGTGCTCTCCTGAGTCAGCTGACCCCTGAGTCAGCTGACCATAATAGTGTAACATCATTGGTTGCTCCCTCACCACCATCTGGACAGCATGTAACATACGGAATACAGTATACGATACAGTACAACAGTAGTGCCGTTTAATTTTTTTTTTTACAGTAACTGAATACTGGTAACACTGACCAGGTGCCAGCTCAGCCACCCAGTTTAGGGACTAGGTGCCAGCCCAGCCACCCAGTTTAGGGACCAGGTGCCAGTCCAGCCATCCAGTCTATTTTAATAAATATTTCAGTACACCATTTGGGTCAGAATCTTTTTTTTCAAATTTTTCTCCTCTAAAATCTAGGTGCGTCTTATGGTCAGGTGCGTCTTATGGTCCGAAAAATACGGTAATCTAATTTAATATTCTTTTTTCATATTTCAATATATGGACTAATTTTGAGCACTTTTGGTGTCTCTCTTTTTCACAACTTTTTTTGATAAGACTTTAAATTTTTTCAATTCACTTGCACAATTTTTTAGCGCTACACATTTTTTCCTTTGTTTAACTTGTCTGCAAAATTGATCTTATTTTGTTGTGTTGGCGGCCATTTATTTGTGTTATTTTGGCAGCGTGGTGAATGTATATATTTTGGTATATACATCATATTGTTACATAAGGAAAGGGGGGTGCAGTGTGATGTAAGGGAGGGTGGGGGACTCAACTTCTGATGGTGGGGGGGCTCCTGACATCTAATGTAAGGGGAGGGGGGATGCGCTGGAAATCTAATCTTACAGATACAACCGGCCCTTTTAAAGGCAATCATAATGCTGATGAGCCCCACGATGAAATTGAGTTTGACACCCCTGATCTAGGGTCTCTGCAAAAAAAAATATATATATATATAAACAATGTTTGGGGGTTATGGGTAATTTGCTAGCAAAAAAAAAATATGATTTTTACATGAGAGAAATGTCAGAACTGGCTTTTGCTGGAATTGGTAAAGTGGTTCTAAGGGCAGAAGGTTTCTTACCTGAAAGTGATACTAAAGGCTCACTGACTTTAATTGACAGCAGCGGGAGCCAATGGCTTTTCGCTGCTGTCTCAGGCAATCAGGATGGAGAGTCCTGGGCAGCCTCTGCTCTCATGCACATTGTTGGATCAATGTCTCGGATGAGTATTAGGGGGGCTGAGGGAGGCTGCTGCACACTGAAGTTTTTTTTATCTTAATACATAGAATGCATTAACATAAAAAAACGTCTAACTTTAGAACCACTTTAACCACTTGCTTACTGGGCACATAAACCCCCTTCGTGCCCAGGCGAAATTTCAGCTTCCGGCACTGCGTCGCTTTAACTGACAATTGCGCGGTCGTGCGACGTGGCACCCAAACAATTGGCGTCCTTTTTTTCCCCACAATTCGAGCTTTCTTTTGGTGGTATTTGATCGCCCGTGCGGTTTTTATTTTTTGCGTTATAAACAAAAAAAGAGCGACAATTTAAAAATATATATATATTTTTTACTTGTTGCTATAATAAATATCCCATTTTTTTTCTCAGTTAAGGTCGATACGTATTCTTCTACGTATTTTTGTAAAAAAAAAAAAAAAAAATCACAATAAGTGACTGCTTTGCGCAAAAGTTATAGCACCTACAAAATAGGGGACAGAATTATGATTTTTTTTTAATATTTTTTTTTTACTAGTAATGGCGGCGATCTGCGATTTTTATTGGGACTGCGATATTGCGGCGGACACATCGGACACTTTTGACACATTTTTGGCGCCATTCACATTTATACAGCGACCAGTGCTATAAATATGCACTAATTACTGTATAAATGTGACTGGCATTGAAGGGGTTAACACTAGGGGGTGAGGAAGGGGTTAAATGTATTGCCTGGGTGTGTTCTAACTGTGTGGGGGGAGGGGGTGACTGGGGGAGGTGATCGATGCTGTCTCCCTATGTACAAGGGAAACAGCATCTGTCTCCTCTCCCTGACAGGACGTGGAGCTCTGTGTTTACACTCAGAGCTCCACGTCCCTGCTCTGTCACCGCCGATCGTGTGTACAGTACCTGACGGACATCACGGCCGCCGGGTACACACGTCGAATCCTCGGTGATGCATCAGGACTGTTTTTCCAAGTTACAATTACAATCACGCCCAAAGACGTGACCCCGGCGCCTCAGGTCCGCGCTGTTGACGTATTCTGTCAATAGCGCGAACCCGAAGTGGTTAATGCATTCTATGGTAAAAAACAAAATACATTTCTGGGTGCAGCTTCCCCCCCTCACTAGCCCTGTTATACTTACCCAAGCCCAATCTGCATCCAGCGATGTGCATGAGAGCAGAGGCAGCTCTAGGCTTTGTGAGGCCTTAGGCAAAACTTGACATGGGGCCCCACTTACACCCATGATGGGAAAAATAATTTTGGCCGGTGGTTGTGAGGGTCTGCGGGCAGGAGGCTTATTGGAATTTGGAAGCCCCCATATCCTGCTCTTTAATAACTAAGGGGCAGGGGCCATTCGGTGATGTCACCTGGTGAAACCGCCGCCTTGTGACATCATTGACTGAGGGCATGCTGGGTCATTGACGTCACAAGGTGGGGTGTCATCGATATTTACTGGTTGTTAGGGACGCTGGCGGCCCCGCTCCTGAGTCAGGGCTCTAAATGCTGCCTGAGCACATCAGCGTTAAGGTCCCCTGTCCCTCAAAACTGGGGTAATGCACTGGGTAAGTTAGGTGGCCACGAGGCCCCTGTAAGTGTGAGGCCTTAGGCGACTGCCTAATTTGTGGAAGCCATTGGCTCCTGCTGCGTTCAGTCACAGCCAGTGAGCAAAAGAGGAGAGAGCAAGGGCGGAAACGAGCCATGTTCTGTGTGTGTCCATGTCCAGCTCGGGAATGAGCCTGCCATGAGCCCCTATCTTGCTAATGGCACTCGGTGGGGAAGGACCCAGGACTGTCGGGGGACCCTAAAAGAAGAGGATCAGGGATGCTCTGTGGAAAACATAAGTAAGTAAATATATACATAAAAAATTAGAACCTTCAGAATCACTTTAATGATGAAAAGAAAAAAAATTATTAAAAATAAATAAAACAATTGCAGTAGCGTGTCAGGAAATGATGTATTCATGCAGAATGTCTGTTTACTGAAAGGTCGGCTTTATGTCAGGCCCACAATTTAAACTAGCTGTGAGGTAATGTATATCAGCCAACCACAAACAGGCGCTGCGTCTCGAAGCGTGTTTCCACTGGAAGCCGAAGCCAGGCGTTCTGACGCAGAAGGCCACGAGCAATCATAAATATTCTGTGTGTTTTCTGCTTGTAAAATGTGTCATTCCGCATTCCATTTCAAGTGCTACTTTCCCTGTCGGCCTGCAATCAGGTCCACATACGAGGATCACTAATGCTGCTGAATTTCTATGTCCCTGGGACACTATTTAGCTATTCCAGTCCATCTGAATATTGCATGAAGCCAAAAACTTTATGTTTTTATATAGGAAAAAAATAACGCTGTGTAGCTTGTATACATGTGTTCAGATTTATTCAGAAAAACAAATGGTGTAAAAACTGTTTTCCAATCAGCTTTCGGTATTTTGTATGTAGACCAGCACGAGTATTATCAAATCAACTGTGGCTGGTGGGCTGGATGTGGCCCTTTGTTTACCTTTATCTGGCCCTTGAGTTCCTAACACTGACACCAATGATAGGGCAATATACCAATAGTGGGACACTATTCCTCCCTCTAATACCAATAATGGGTCACCATTCCTCCCACTAATACCAATGGTGGACCACTTTTCTTCCCAGTGACACCAATGATGGGTCACTATTCCTCCTCTAATACCTATAATGGACCACTATTCTTTCACTGAAACCAATGATGGGTCACTATTTCTCCCACTAATACCACTGGTGGACCACTTTTCTTCCCAGTGACACCAATGATGGGTCACTATTCCTCCCACTAATACCAATGATGGACCACTATTCTTTCCAGTGACACACATGATGGGTCACTATTCCTCCCACTAATACCAAAAATGGGTCACTATTCCTCCCTCTAATACCAATGATGGGTCACTATTCCTCCCTCTAATACCAATGATGGACCATTATTCTTCCCACTGACACCAATGATTGGTCACTTTCTCCCACTAATACCAATGATGGACCACTATTCCTCCCTCTAATACCAATGATGGGCCACTATTGTTCCCACTGACACCAATGATGGGTCACTATTCCTCCCTCTAATACCAATGACGGACCACTATTCTTCCCACTGACCCCAATGATGGGTCACTATTCCTCCCTTTAATACCAATGATGGACCACTATTCTTCCCACTGACCCCAATGATGGGTCACTATTCCTCCCTCTAATACCAATGACGGACCACTATTCCTCCCTCTAATATCAATAATGGACCACTATTCTTCCCACTGAGACCAATAATGGATCACTATTCCTCTCTCTAATACCAAGGATGAACCACTATTCTTCTCACTACACCAACGATGGGGCATTATTCCTCTCACTGACATCAACAATGGGCACTATTCCTCCCCCTGATTCCAACGGTGGGCACTATTTCTTCGTTAATACCAATTATGAAGCACTATTCCTCCCACTGTCATCAACAATGGGCACTATTTCTCTCACTGACACCAAAGATGGGGTGTCAGTGGGGGACTAAATACCCTCTCAACAACAAGCATTATAGCAGAGGAGAGACTAAATACCCTCTCAGCAACAAGCATCATAACAGAGGAGAGACCAAATACCCTCTCAGCAACAAGCATCATAGCAGAGAACAGATTAAATACCCTCTCAGCAACAAGCATCATAACAGAGGAGAGACCAAATACCCTCCTAGCAACAAGCATCATAACAGAGGAGACACTAAATACCATCTCAGCAACCAGCATCATAACAGAGGAGAGAGCAAATATCCTCCCAGCAACAAGCATCATAGCAGAGGAGACACTAAATACCATCTCAGCAACAAGCATCATAGCAGAGAACAGATTAAATACCCTCTCAGCAACAAGCATCATAACAGAGGAGAGACCAAATACCCTCCCAGCAACAAGTATCATAGCAGAGGAGACACTAAATACCCTCCCAGCAACGAGCATCATAACAGAGGAGACACTAAATACCAACTCAGCAACAAGCATCATAGCAGAGAACAGATTAAATACCCTCTCAGCAACAAGCATCATAGCAGAGGAGAGACCAAATACCCTCCCAGCAACAAGCATCATAGCAGAGGAGACAATAAATACCCTCTCAGAATCAAGCATCATAGCAGAGAACAGACTAAATACCCTCTCAGCAACAAGCATCATAACAGAGGAGAGACCAAATACCCTCCCAGCAACAAGCATCATAGCAGGGGAGAGACTAAATACCCTCCCAGCAACAAGCACCATAGCAGGGGAGACACTAAATACCCTCTCAGAATCAAGCATCATAGCAGAGAACAGACTAAATACCCTCTCAGCAACACGCATCATAACAGAGGAGAGACCAAATACCCTCCCAGCAACAAGCATCATAACAGAGAAGACACTAAATACCCTCCCAGCAACCAGCATCATAACAGAGGAGACACTAAATACCATCTCAGCAACAAAGTTTCATAGCAGAGAACAGACTAAATACCCTCCCAGCAACAAGCATCATAACAGAGGAGAGACTAAATACCCTCTCAGCAATAAGCATCATAACAGAGGAGAGACTAAATACCCTCTCAGCAACAAGCATCATAACAGAGGAGAGACTAAATACCCTCTCAGCAATAAGCATCATAACAGAGGAGAGACTAAATACCCTCTCAGCAACAAGCATCATAACAGAGGAGAGACTAAATACCCACTCAGCAATAAGCATCATAACAGAGGAGAGACTAAATACCCTCTCAGAAACAAGCATCATAGCAGAGAACAGACTAAATACCCTCTCAGCAACAAGCATCATAACAGAGGAGAGACTAAATACCCTCTCAGCAACCAGCATCATAACAGAGGAGAGACTAAATACCCACCCAGCATCGGGTGGAGGTTGATTACTAGAAACTGTTGGCTACTAGTAGACACCTGTTGGTGGACACTGGAACTAAAACCCCCCCGCCAAGGGAACCATAGTGCCACCAGCAGGTGAACCGTGTCCTGACATGTAGTTCAGTTACTGGGCTAGATGTGTTCTGCTGGAGGATTGCCACCTGGTAGCAGTAATCTGAGCGGGATAATCACATAGTGGCTATAGAGCGCTGCTTTCCATGATATGTCTGGAGGTTATTTTTCTGTACTTGGCTATTTGCTGTACTCTCCTTCGCTTGAAACTAAAAACAAATGTAGACTCTGAATTTAAGAACTTCTAAGCTGCAAAATATTACATTTTTGTTCTTGATATCTAGATATCCTTTAAGCTATAGCCTAATACCTGTTACTCTGTACAGTCGTGAACATGATCGGAATTGTATGAGCGCAGGAAGGAATATTTCACCGGCATCACCACCTTATCTTCACTATCTGTAGATCAAACAAGATGCTGAGAGTCTGGCATAAACATATGCAAATGTCATCTTTGTGTTTCAGGTTTGGTGCCTCTTCATATCAGCTTTCATACCCAATAAGAGCCAAACAATGAAAACCCATCAAGAGATTTTCTTAGATCAGCCGGCTGTGAAGGCAAAGTCATCCATTTGCTGATACAGATCTGACATGGCTTAGTTCCACAATCCCACCACTTTAAACTATTTCATAAAGTGGAACTCAATTTTTAATGCATGCAAAGAAATAAAAGGATAAGCTCGCTCGCGTATACGGACTTAAAATATAAATCTTTAATCCAGCAAGTATTAAACCCCCAGATGTTTACTGATGGAAAGCATCAATCAAAACACATCCCTCTCTCCGTCACCGGGACACAAAATTACAGATCCGTGGTTCCCGGCCAAAAGTCACATTTCCTCTGTAGACCATGGGCCAGATTCACGTAGGTGCGCGTATCTTTGTGCGGGCATAACGTATCCTATTTGCGTTACGCCTCCGCAACTTTTACAGGCAAGTGCTGTATTCACAAAGCACTTGCTCCGTAAGTTGTGTCGGCGTAGCGTAAATGGACCGGCGTATCCGCGCGCAATTCAAATGAGCAGGTAGTTTTATTTAAATTAACGGTGACCCCGCGTAAATTACGCGCCGAACGAACTGCGCATGCGCCGGCCGTGTACGTATCCCCGTGCGCATGCTTCAAATCATGTCGCAAATAGTCAATGAAAACGACGTGAACGTAACTTACGCCCAGCCCCATTCTGAATCGGCTTACGCAAACGACGTAAAATTTATAAATTTCGCCGCGGTCCAGACGTCCATACTTAACATTGGCTGCGCCATCTTTTTGTTGGAATATCTTTACGCCTGAAAAAGGCCTTACGTAAACAGTGTATCTTACTGCGACGGCGGGGCGTATCTAGCTAATTTACATATTCGGCACATAAATCGACAGAAACGCCACCTAGCGACCAGCGTAAATATGCAACTAAGATACGACGGCCTTGGTTGATACACCAATACACTAAGATATGACTGCCTTGGTTGATACACCAATCAGTGCAGCAGCTGTACCCACCCACTCCCCTCTCCCTCCCCCCTCCCCCTCCCCCCGTTTATGGTAAGCGCGGTAATATTCACCCTAAGATACGACGGCGTAATACACTTACGCCGCTCGTATCTTAGCTCAATCCCGGCGTATCTTGTTTTCTGAATACAGAAAATAGATACGCCGGCACATTTTAAAAATTACGCGGCTTATCTCGAGATACGCCGCGTAACTTATTACTGAATCTGGCCCCATATTTTTAAGTATTATGGCCCGGATTCAGATACATTTGTGTATCTTTGTGCGGGCGTAGCGTATCTTCTTTACGCTACGCCGCCGCAACTTAGAGAGGCAAGTGCTGTATTCACAAAGTAACCAGGCAGTGGGCGTGTTGTAGTAAAATTAGCCGTCCGTGGACGTATCCCAGTGCGCATGCTCCAAAATCACGTAGCAAATAGTCAATGCTTTCGACGTGAACGTAACTTACGCACAGCCCTATTCGCGTACGACTTACGCAAACGACGTACAATTCGACACTGTTCTGACATCCATACTTAACATTGCCTGGGCCTCATATAGCAGGGGTAACTTTACGCCTTACGTAAACGATGTATATCAATACGCCGGGCGCAACTACGTTCGTGAATCGGCGTATCTAGCTCATTTGCATATTTTTAATTGGAATGCCGAATCCGTCCAGCGTAACTATGCGCCCACGATACGTCGGCGTAGGCAAGTTACGTCGGACGGCTGAAGCCATGTTTTTCTGCGTATCTTGCTTTCTGAATCGGCGTAAAGATGCGACGGCGCACATTTGAATTCACGGCGGCGTATCAGGAGATACGCCGGCGTACTTTGTTTCTAAATCCGGGCCTATGTGTATATTTAGTGACCTTGGTTTGTCCATTTTTATAGTAATTCACTTTATTGTTTCCACTCCTGTTGGTTATCCATATAGCCATTAGCCCCTTAACCCTTTCATGACTTAGCCTATTTCTGACATTTGGGGCCAGATTCTCATATGCCGGCGTGTATTTGAGCGGGGCGTAGCGTATCCTCTTTACGCTACGCCGCCGCAACTTTGGACGCAAGTGCCGTATTCTCAAAGCACTTGCGTCCTAAGTTACGGCGGCGTAGCGTAAATGGCCTGGCGTAAGCCCGCGTAATTCAAATGTGGAAGAGGTGGGCGTGTTTTATGGAAATGTGTTGTGACCCCACGTTTTTGAAGCTTTTTTTTAAATCACGTTGCAAATAGTCAATGCTTTCGACGTGATCGTAACTTACACAAATCCCTATTCGCGAACGACTTACGCAAACGACGTAATCGATGTAAAAAATGACACTGTCCCGACGTCCATACTTAACATTGCGTACGCCTCACCTACGCAAAGTTACCCCTCATATAGCAGGGGTAACTTTACGCTCACGCAAACGACGTAAAAAACGACGAGCGGGCGCAATTACGTTCGGGAATCGACGTATCTAGCTCATTTGCATATTTGACGTGGCTAATCGATGGAAGCGCCACCTAGTGGCCATCGTAACTTACGCTGCTCGTATCTAAGCAAAATACCGGCGTATCTTGTTTTCGGAATACAGAAAGGCCGCAAAGCCACGGCTTCAATTACCGGCCGGCGCGGGGCGCGATCGAGGCGGGCCCGCGCCCGCCTGTAATTGAGGCCCGGCGCCGGATGTAATACTCGATGTAATACATCAAAAACGCTTGAAAGCTAGTTCTTAATATCATCTCAATATGTTAGGGGCTGCCCTCTGTGTCATGGACATGCAATAATGTCTGGCAGCTTACCTTCTCCTCCATGTGTTCATTAGAGGCCTGACTCTCTTTCTGGCTGCATTTTATCACCTCTCCTCCCTGTATAGTTCCACCCCAGGCCATTCTAGGAAGTCTATATGAACTAGTGCACTGCAGGTCTGCTTTGCTGTTCAAGTTTGTTTGTTAGCTTGTGTTCCTGTCTGCCGTGTGCTACGTTAACCTTTCTGTGTACCGATTTTGGCTCGTCTCTGACTACTCCTGTTTGCCTGTTACCCTGACCTTTGGACTGTCCCTTGGTTACCCTCGTCTGCCTGTTGCCCCGACCTCGGCTTACCCATCACTATCCCTTGTGTCCTGAGTGGCTGCTTCCCCTCTCTCTCTATGGAGCGTGACCTGGGGGACTCCAGGGGCCACGACCTGGGTTTAGTTGCAGCGAAGGCCATCCTCACCACTAGAGTCTCTGGTGAACACCTGCTGGACCTTAGACTCCGCGCCCTGGGGAATCTTGGACTCACATTTTCTGTCCATCTGCATCAGTCCGCTATTGAGTTCACTACCATGCGGTGCACCCCTGTCTCCAACGGGGTGCATTTGTCACCTGGCCACAGGTGACCTGACCTGACAGTTTGAACAGCCAAGAAGACCTGCAGTGCACTATTTAATATAGGGTTCCTGTAATGGTCTGGGGTGGAGCCATACAGAGAGGAGGGGTGATAAAAGGCAGCCAGAAAAAGAGTCAGGCCTCCAATGGACGCATGGAGGAGAAGGTAAGCTGCCAGACATTATTGCATATCCATGACACTCTGCAAGCTGACCGCCGCTATTGTACACGCGTGCGCCATCACATTACTTACAGCTTTTCCTCTCATCCCTTTTTTCTATTATAATCTTAAAATTCTTTTAAGGGATAAGTACCAGTGATATTATTTGAATACTCCTGATAATATGAGCGAGCATTTGCAAAAAAATAAAAAGGAATCCATTGAAATCTCTCCAATAATGCCATGATGGAGAAGGAATATATTTCTTTTTGCATTACACCCTCTTATTGCTATTAAGTCACACAGCAGGAAAACCTCCCACAACTCTGTGAGATTATAAAAGCCCCCATTATATAAAGTTCTCATACGTCAAGCCGCTGAAAAGAACCATAAACCTTTACTTAATATCAGAAAAAGAACAATAAGGGAAGCCTGCGGAGACCAATGAGGAATCGTCTTTTTACAGCCTGACTACACAAAATTGTTCCAGTGTTTTTTGGGTTGCAGCAGAAGGATGGGGCGCGCGGTGTTCCGAAATGTTATTTTTGAAGAGAGATTGCTTATGCTATTAAAGCAACCTTGACAGGATATAACAATCAAAAAAAGGTATCTGCAATAGAGGGGGTATAATACTCACCTCTCCGAATGCCTGTGTCTCCTTCCTTCACTACACTCTGCCCTTCATCAATCTCTTCAGGCCTGTCTTTAATATTAATTGGATCCTGGGCTAAAAAAATCTTCCCCCCCCCCCACCTAGGGTGCCCACATGTCCCGGAGTGCCCATTAATAGACAACAAAACTCCTAGGGATCCTAGGACACCTGGGATCAGTGGCAGTGCTGGGGGGAGGGGAGGGTGTGATCAATTTCCAGAATGCCCCTTTATCTCGCCAGTGGACAGCATTCTGTATAGGTGATAGTGGATATGACCTCGGGGGCATGATATACATATGAATACTGCCTCTATTTACATATGAATGCTGCTGGTCCGCCGCTATTTACATATGAATGCAGCCGCTATTTACATAGCAATGCTGGTATTTCCATGTAAACACAGAGTCTGCATCTGAGCCACCTGTATACAACAATAGGGCATAGCCAGGCAGCATTAGTAACATAACTTCACACTGAGATATCAGGACACAGACCTGGACTAAAACCAGGCCTCAACAAAATCCGGGCGCCAGGTCGTAATTGCGTCAAGAAATTGTGACCTGGCGCCTGGGGAAGCTTAGGGCTGCAGAAGGCCGCAAAGCCGTGGCCTCAATTACCGGCCGGCACGGCAGGGGGGATCGCGGCTGTCCCGCTCCCGGGCGATAATTGAGGCAGCGACTTTGCGGCCTTCACAGAAGGAAGCTGAGGCTAGCAGAAGGCCGCAAAGCCGCAGCCTCAATTACTGGCCGGCACGCACCGGCCGGCCGCTAATTAAGGCCGCGGCTTTGTGGCCTTCACAGAAGGAAGCTGAGGCCTGCAGAAGGAATCTAGGAGTGGCCATCTTGTGGTGGCCATTGGCATTACAGGTTATATTATATTACATTACAAGTAGCAATACTTTCTGTCACACTGTATTTGCGCAGCGGTCTTACAAGTGCACTTTTTTTGGGAAAAAATACACTTTTTTAAATTAAAAAATAAGACAACAGTAAAGTTAGCCCTTTTTTTTTATATTGTGAAAGATAATGTTACGCCGAGTAAATTGATACCCAACATGTCATGCTTCAAAATTGCGCCCGCTCGTGGAATGGCGACAAACTTTTACCCTTTAAAATCTCCATAGGCGACGTTTAAAAAATTATACAGGTTGCATTGTTTGAGTTACAGAGGAGGTCTAGGGCTAGAATTATTTCTCTCGCTCTACCAATCGCGTCAATACCTCACATGTGTGGTTTGAATACCGTTTACATATGCGGGCGCTACTCACCTATGCGTTCGCTTCTGCGCGCGAGCTCGGCGGGACGGGGTGCGTTTTTTGGCTCCTAACTTTTTTAGCTGGCTCATAGATTCCAGGCAAATTTGTCAAACCCTGACTAAAACCACAAGGGATGAGAGAATTTAAACTGGGATAGTTGGCAAGTATGGGGCAGCTGCTTTGGGCCCCACAATAAAGACAGGGCCCAGGGCAGCTTCCCCTTTTGCCCTGCTTTAAAATTAAAAGAAGAAAAAAAATTCAATCCAGCTTTGTTTTTTGCCCTCCATTAGAACCACTTTAACATTTACAGCACATTGTAAAGTGCGTGGCGTTCAGGGCAGCCGGCGAAGTGGGAAAAATAACTCCTCTGACATTAAGTACTAAGAGAGATGTAGTTCCCAACTGCACACAATGTCTCGCTGAAAAGCGTTAGTTCATTATCCATTTAGAAGCCGCGGAGAGCAGCAGTCTCAGTTCATGGCGGCTGCCTTTGTCAAGGCTGAAAGCTTGATTGCAATTCTCCTTGATTCAAGGCTTTGATGTGCAGCATTTAAAAGCTCTGCGGGGCCGGTCGTGTTTACAGCACAGCTACGCTATACTTAAAGCCGCGCAAACAAATCACATGAAAAAGATTTGTGTCCTTTGGAAGATGCCATCCAATCTATCAGAAAGAAGCTGAAAGCACAAACAGCATAATGCAGACATCTACGCTTGTGAATCGTGAGCGCCGAATCCTGCCGCAAAATCTTCTTAAAGAGAACCTGTCATGACAGTGATACAGGGCCCTACGTTGTTAACGATGAACTCCATTCAAAGAGATAAGACCCCTTTCACACTGGAGTAGGGTGACCACATGTCCCGGATTGCCCAGGACAGTCCTGCATTTTAAAGATCTGTCCCGGGCACCTTCATTCCAGGACAATACAGTGTCCTGGAATGAAACTGACGCAGCCACCCCCGGGCCAATCTGATGCCCCCAAAAAAGGCCACCACATCACCACTTTACTCACTGATAGTACTTGTCCTGGCCGGGAATGCCTGGAGGAGCACAGTCCCCGCCCCCTGCTTGTGATGGGAGAAATCATATGTAGCGCTCACCAGTGTTGCTCATCTTACTTTTAAAAAGTAATTAGTTACAGTTACAAATTACTTCTCCGAAAAAGTAATTGCGTTAGTGACTCAGTTACTACATTTAAAAAGTAATTAGTTACTCAGCAAAGTAACTGAATTTTTTTTTAATATTCTACAATGCTTTGTTGAGAAGCAGGTGACGGGCGCTTGCCAGGGAGCAGTGAGTTAATTCTCCAAGACAAAAGAATCCCAGATCCTTGAGAGAAGAAAACCGGAAACAAATGGTGATCTTGTGTATATCCCAGCCTAGGTGCATCCATCCCACCATGTATGTGCAGCTAATATCTTTGTTGTCTGATGAAGAGATGAAATCACTGACCAAAAATAACCTGCTGATCATTGGTCTGTATAGGTGTCCTGCACTTACCATGTTGACCACTAGATGTCGCTGTGTACACTGTGTTGTATAGGGAAAGTTTGTTCTGTGGAACATTTTGTTTCGGCCATGTGTTCCCCGGATCATTGATTAGGTTGCGCACACAGTGTGTGTGTGATCTATGTGAGTTGTTCCCCGGTGATAGGTCAGTGTGAGGCGGATGGGGCTCATTGTATCCAGGGCTCCTTGCGATTGGGAGTTTTCAGACCGCTGTGACAGGACATCACATCGGTCACATGATTCTAAAGCAGAGTTCCACCCATATTTATGTTCACAGCGCCGGGAGAAGCAGTTACTCTGCTGTCATCTAGTGGCGGTAGATGTAATTGCAGTAATGCCACCCAAGTAATGGGAACTGCGTTACTGTGAGGGGAAGAGTAATCAGGTAGATTACTCATTACCCTCAAAAGGGGCTGCGTTAGGTAACTGCGTTTATTGTAACTCAGTTACTTACAACACTGGCGCTCACTCCCGAAGGAGCCGCTGGTTGTTGTTTGGGACCGGCGTATTAAGTTACCTTGTAGTGAGTCTAGGGGTGGTAGCAGTGAGTAGTAGCAGTGAGCGAATGTCCAGTCACCAGATGGATTTTCAAATGCTTTATTCTAAGGCCCAACAACGGCCAACATCAACAGGGGATAGGAAAGGTTGATGAAGCAATAGAGAACAGTGCGGTATCAGGCCTGGATAAGAAGTAGAGCAGTCCTGCTCTCAGTAGTAGTAGATACAGTTCGTCGCCACTCTCGCCAGAGTGGGTGAAGCGCCCCCGGACAGACTCCTGTTATAAGCCTGGCAGCCGGAATGTCACTTGTAGCTTGCTGGGAGGAACAGGTCCCTATGACAGACCTGGCTCGGGCCTCTGCCACAGGCGTAGTACTTCAGTACTCAAGAGAACAATTCGGATTGAGCGAATCCTCCCAGTAAATGTAATGAAAGGGTCACAGGTTGATAGCTGACATGTACCTGTCAATTCCGGTAACCAGATCCCCAATGATTTGTTCAAGCCCTCTTGGATAACCTGCCTCCGGGTTCTCCTCAAGCCGATCCCCCACCAAACGGCACACAGCCTGGGATCTTCTCAGTAAGGTTGGGGACCCAGTAAGTCACTGGGGCCCCTATCAACATCTGGATGGGTCTCCATGGAGCAGGCAGCTCCGGCCAGGTGGGCCATGTGAGCGGGGTCCGTGGATGCGCGCACCCTGAAGGTGGATGCCGCACCTGGAAAATGGACCCCGCGCAGAGAAGAAGAACCGCCGACCCATAACACGCGGCGGCTGCCACAGATATACCCCTCCCCAGCATGCCCAGCGAGGGAATAACTCCTCTAATTGGCTGCTGGGGAAAAGTGACTTTGTCAGAACACCTCTAGCGCCAACTGCCGGCCAGGGGTGTAATCACACCCCTGGGTCGCAGACTGGCCTAAAGGACAATTCTGAAATAGCACAGCTTGCAATTTGACAAATTATGAATGGGAGCAAAATAACTCTGCCATTCAACCACTAACTTTAGCGTAGTGCCCGTACTGAAAGTAAGGGGGCGCTACACATAAATCCCGCCTCTTGTGTCCAATTACTGTGCTGTGATTTGTTAGTATAAAAATGTGGTCACCGTACACTGGAGGCGTTTTTCAATCGCTTTATCAGTAAAAATAGCGCCTGTAAAGCACCTGAACGAAGCCTCATCTGCACTCGGGCTTTCACACTGGTGCGCTGCTCTGCCAGAGTGTCAGAAAAAGTCCTGCCACAACTTTTGTCCCTAATTTTACAGCAGATCAATATTTATTACATCATAGTTCTCTATCGCAATCTGCTTATAAAAAATCAATCCTACCACATCTTATTAATGCAGCTAAGCTCTGCATTCCTATTCATTGGAAAAATCGAACTCCCCCTTCCATATCTGAATGGCTGAGAAAAATTGAACATATTGCTGACATGGAAAATCTAATCTGTCAGACGAAGGACACTCCCACTAAATTTTATGATAAATGGGCATGTTGGCTGAATTTTAAGGTTACTGCAGAATTTCGTCGCTTATCTAATGCTTCTTCATAACATTCTCAGATTGTTTGCTATCTTGTATGTTATACTTTTATTTCACACTGTAATGCATGATTTCTATCCCACTTCTCTTCACTTCCCCTCTTTTTTCCCTACCCCCCCCCCTTTTTTTTTTTTTTTTTTCTTTCCCCTTTGCCGTACAACTTACTATATATGGCAAAGTTATTAATCTGTTTATACAATGCTATCTAATGGTATTTATTGCATCTATTATGGTTTGTTACACAATGTGAATTTGTTATATTCATTATTGTTCTTCTTCAAAAATTTCAATAAAATATTTGGAATCAGAAAAAGTCCTGCCAGGAGCTTCTTTGCAGCGCTTTAGGAGCGGTGAATACACCACTCCTAAAGCACTCCTTCCCTTTGAAATCAATGGGCAGCGCCGCGGAACTGCCAGCAAAGCGCTGCTGTATTGGCGCTTTGAGGGTGCCTTTACCCCTTTTTCGGCCCCCTGGCGAGGGTTAAAAGTGCCCCGCTAGCGGCCCGAAAAGCGACGGTAAAGTGGCACTAAAAATATTGGCGTTTTATGGCAGTTGCCAGGGTGCTCTTAGTGTGAAAACACACTTACAGTACCTGACCGCGATATTGTACATAATCGCCGTCAGGCAGCATGGCATTGGGCGACCCGCAACCCCAGTTGCGGGAGCCAACGCCAAGCTCTGTTGCTCCTCCTGCTCGCCAGCAATACATTCCTATGGATGCGCTGCATCTCTTGGGGTCGGTGAGCGTGAGAAGCACAGCCTCACATCGGCGATATCCAGCTGACAATTTTGAAAAAAAAATTTTTTTTTTACTTTCTGCTATAATAAATATAAAATATATATATATATATTAGGGCTGTGCAAATTAACTTTTAATTGATCGATTAATCTTTATTTTTTTTGATCGATCAAAATCTTTTTGATCGATTAAAATTATTTTGATTGTTACTCACCTCTCCGCTGGCTTTTTATACCAGTATCATACTTGGCTGCATGTTTTTATGACTGCTTTTGGTACCGTTTGGTATTACTCACACCAGTTTTACAGTTTTTGTAGCTACATTGATTTTATCTCCAGTGCAATATTTATTTTGTTGCCCATTTGAAGACTATAAAAGTTTTAATGCTATTCCCATTGAGCGCTGCCTTTGTGTGTTTTTTGTATCCTGCTATCCATGTTTCCAGTGCACTGCACTGGGAATTGGCCTGCGAGGAGATCAGATAAAAGTAGTTGGATCTGTATGTGCGTTATAATTAATCAAAATTAGTCGATTAATCGATTAAAAAAAAAACGATTAATCGACCACAAAAATTTTGATCAGTAACAGCCCTAAAATATATATATATATATATATATATATTGTGAGGGATTAACTCGGCAGCGGGTGTGTGTGACCCCCTGGATGGGTTCACTACACGCTGAACTGTACAAAACGGCACTTGAGGATGACTGAAAACAAATGATATGGTTTATTTTTCCACCTTGCTGAATACACGTGCAAGCATCAAAACAGCATAAACAAAACCAAAACATAAAATAAACCCTTGCCACTTGGGGCGTCTACCTTCCCAACACAGGAACCTACCTATGGAGTCTGTCACAGCCTACTGCTGGGCCTACAGCAGAAAACAACAAAAAAGTCTCTTTGATATTTCTCACACAGAAATATCCATCAGCACCTCACCTCTTCAGAAGTGCTTGTGTCTGCTCCTTCACTCACAAAGCCCCCAGGATGCAGCAATCAGTCGTTATCCTTACGCTTTATTTATAGGGGCTTTAATTGCTTCATTTTGAACAGCTGAAGGTTTCTAACTCCCCAAACCTCTCTGGCCATTTCTACAGCCGACGCCCAATAGTAATTGGTGTATTGTCTACACAAGGCAGAAAAAGTATCTTCCATCTGGGACAACACACACAGATTTACCTGACTTCCTGTCACATACCCCCCCTCTTGTTTCAACCCTAGGGTTGGGACACAGGTTCTATCCAAGGGGGAAATTTCTTGCGCTAAAGGTGAATTAATTAATACAAAATCAATTACTGAGAATTAATCAACGAATTAATTAATTAAGTAATTAAAGTGACAACAAGATTGAATAAATAAATAAGTGAACAAAGGTATCCAGCAGCAACATTAAACATGTGATATACACGAAAAACGAAAATAGAAAGAAAAATAGTTGCGCTCAGAAAGCACAATATGACACTGTGAAAAAGTTAATAAATAAATAAATAAACCACATCTAATTTGTAAATAAAGTCCATAAATGGTGATGTGATCAAGTGTAATAAGAATAGCTTACACTACAACCCAATCTTAATTAGTCCATTTGAGCTGGTATCACAGAGGTGTAATAGGATGGTATGTTTAAATGATTGTCCAATATTAAACAAAGAGCAATGGTGGCCGTAGATTAAAATATCCTGGATGAAATTCACTATCGATCTCATAGAATTCTGCAGACACATCAAGAGGTAAGTAAAGATGTACTCTTACCGGATCCTAGTGTATTCAGGCATATCAATCCACTGGCATCTGAAGGGGAGATCACCTCGACCGCTTGCAGTACTTCCACATAGGACTGATGAGTTTCACTGGAACAAATACTTCCCACTGGTGTAGACTCCTCGTCCAGTTCAGAGAACCGAGGGGAGAAAAAAC
The DNA here is from genome assembly GCA_029574335.1 of Rana kukunoris. NCBI lineage: Eukaryota > Metazoa > Chordata > Amphibia > Anura > Ranidae > Rana > Rana kukunoris. Next base: position 9,595,169 of record CM056053.1, read on the forward strand.
GAGGGCTCGCAATGGTGAAATACTTCCAGGAAGTTTAATTAAAATATGTGCAGCAGATTACACATTCAAAATTAGCGGCTAAACAAGTATAAAAATATAAAAACAAAGCAGCAGCAGAAAACAATTACGTGCGCCTGCGCTTCCGGGGTCACGTTAACGCGGTGACGTTAGTGCGTGGCTCCGCCCTAGTCACCGCGTTAACGTGACCCCGGAAGCGCGGGCGCACGTAATTGTTTTCTGCTGCTGCTTTGTTTTTATATTTTTATACTTGTTTAGCCGCTAATTTTGAATGTGTAATCTGCTGCACATATTTTAATTAAACTTCCTGGAAGTATTTCACCATTGCGAGCCCTCGTTTTTTCTCCCCCTCGGTTCTCTGAACTGGACGAGGAGTCTACACCAGTGGGAAGTATTTGTTCCAGTGAAACTCATCAGTCCTATGTGGAAGTACTGCAAGCGGTCGAGGTGATCTCCCCCTTCAGATGCCAGTGGATTGATATGCCTGAATACACTAGGATCCGGTAAGAGTACATCTTTACTTACCTCTTGATGTGTCTGCAGAATTCTATGAGATCGATAGTGAATTTCATCCAGGATATTTTAATCTACGGCCACCATTGCTCTTTGTTTAATATTGGACAATCATTTAAACATACCATCCTATTACACCTCTGTGATACCAGCTCAAATGGACTAATTAAGATTGGGTTGTAGTGTAAGCTATTCTTATTACACTTGATCACATCACCATTTATGGACTTTATTTACAAATTAGATGTGGTTTATTTATTTATTTATTAACTTTTTCACAGTGTCATATTGTGCTTTCTGAGCGCAACTATTTTTCTTGGGACACAGGTTGCCAGGCACGCATGCACTCGGGACACCCCATCTGCATTCCCCATTTTAACACCGGGGCGATGCATTACGACAAAACTAAATTCCTGAAGAGCCAGGAACCACCTATTTATTCTCCTATTGGTCTTCAAATTTCGGCTGAGGTACATAAGAGGGTTTTCCTTGCTCTGTAATATACAAATTTTCAGTTGTAAACCATGCAAAACCTTATTTGGTTTTTCAATGGACACAAAGGTTTCCCTCGATAGCTCAGTCCCTGAAGAACTCAGCGAGTCATAACCAATACCAAGAGCTGACAACACTGCGCTCTGCAATGGATCATCCATGTGGATGCCTTCTTCAGATGTAAACACACCAAGACTGTAATCCTCCAAAGCAAGGTGACACCCAAAAAAATCTGTTCTTCTATGAACTGGACTAAAGTCTGACGCAGAAGACCTCTGATAAACCGATGTACTAGGCGGTTGTTCTTCCCTTAGGTGCGCTAGACGGAAAGCATTACTTGTCAATTCTACATTTCCAAGTTTCTTACTTTGTGATAGTTCAGACTCACAAGTATGGTGAAAATCTATCAAACCCAATGTACGGTTTTCAGAAACTGAATCCTCGTCACTTTCTTGAACCAACCGCTTACTCTGTGCATCACTTGTTCGCACATCCCTATTCTCATCAAGAACTTGACAATTGCTATCGGACACATCATTAACTGAACTAAACAAAATTTCTTGTCTAGCAGATACAATCACTTTTGAAATTATGTTTATGGCTAGTTGTTCAACTATCTTTGCCTCAGGCCTTGTACACACGACGGGAAATATCCGCTGTAAACGGTCCCCGGACCGTTTACAGCGTATATTTGCGCCGGGATGTTTTGATCCGATGGCTGTACACACCATCGGATCAAATTCCCCGCCGGCGGACAGCGCGGTGACGCGGCGGTGACGTTGACGCCGCCACGTGACCGCCACGACACCGCACCAGGAAGTAAACACTTCCGCGCGCATGCGTCTGATCCATTCACAGGATACGACGCATGTGCGGCAAGATATGTCCGCTGGTTTGCCGTACTAACCAGCGGACATATCTGCCAGCCAGCTATCCGGCGGAAATATTTCAAAGCATGCTGTGGAATTTTTCCGCCGGATGAATCCGGCAAAAAGCGTCCGTTTGCTCCTACACACGAGGGGATTTTTCCGCTGAAATGGTCCGTCGGACCATCTTCAGCGGATTTATTCCCTCGTGTGTACAAGGCCTCATAGTCTCCCAAAAATGTTTTAGTATTTGTTTCTTTGAAACCATCGACTATTGGACACAAATTCTCATATTCTTCATTCCTTTCAAGACATTTGGAAAAAGAATCCATTAAATTAGTACATTTAGCCTCTCTGACCACGTAAGTGAGGGAGGTTTCACAACGTTCAGAGGGCTCACCTGCCATTACAGATTCTACACTTTGAAAAATAGATTTTACTTCCCAAGGAATCTTTGTAGTCAAGTCCAAAGTATTATCCTGCGTTACTTGCTCTGACAGAACACTTTCTAAAGACTGGGTTTCACAGGATGTGACATTACTGTTATATTAAAATCAGATTTCATTAACATAAAACTTAACACACTGCTCTTCAACATGCAAATAATTCACAGAGGCAAAAATAGCTTCAGTCTGGGTGCATATTTCCTGCCATTCAGATTCCTCAATGACCCTGCTCCGCTGATCATCAACTATGAGAAAGTCATGAATATCACCTGCCTTACTACATTCACAAGGCTCAGTGGATATTGGACACACTTTTTCTACACCATTTAGTGCAGTGTCAGAATTAAGTTTTTCAGCTTTATTTCCATCAAGCAACTGACTGAGAACTGAAGATGTGCAAACCCCTACTTCCTGCACTTCAGCCACTTCATTTGCCCTGAAGCGGTCAGGGATTTCACTTTCAACATCACTTCCAGAAAGTTCAGCTTCATTCATTAGGTCACTTTTCTCATTTTCAGCATGAGCCTTTGTACAACTAAAAGATTCGTGATTTGGACCATCATCTTGACAGACAAATTTTCCAGAGCAGAGTCCTAGCAACTCATCCATAACCCCTATCTTGGAGTCATTTGCATCAGGCTGGCTGGTGTTGGACTGTGATTGGTGAAACTTTCCTGAGCAGAGATCTAACAGTTCGCCCATATTTGCATCCATAGCATTCTCATCCATACTGTCCATCACAAGTCTTTGCTTGGCAGAGCTGTACTTGCTCTTGTTGTGGCCAACATTTAGAAAACCATGAGAATGCGTGACAACGATCTCTTCGTTGTAATCCTCATCACTCCAAAGTAAGCTTTCCATGCAAGAATCGCTGAGCGTCTCCTCATCACTTAGTCTTGTATATGGACGGCATCCATCATCGCTGCTTTTACTGAAACATGGGGCCTTATAATCACTGTTGAGCTTTGAAGGTTGTAATTTTTTTGGTGAGAGCTCCTTAGAAACCTTGATGTTCTCTTCCCTACCAGACAGCTCTGACTTTGCTTTATTTTTCTTCTTCTTTTTCTTTGACTTCAGACTCAATAAATCTTTGAATTTTTCTTTAACACTTTCAGACAGCTTGTCTGGCTTGCGATGAGACTTCTGGATTAAGTTCTCCTTGCTTTTGTCTTTTAGGGACCGTCGGTGGGAATTTGAACTGTTTGTGGTGCGTCTTCTCATTGAGCTTTGCTGACTGGCCTTTTCGTGAGCTAAAGTGCCTCTTGTCTGCATATGCCTCATGACAGGATGCTGATCCTGCTCTGACTTGTCAACGCCAGGGAAATACTTCACATGGTAATGCAGCAATTTGGCTTTGCGAAAAAATTTGGAGCAATCCAAAATCTTGCCTTTAAACTTGGTGGGTTCCAGTTCCAAGGTAACAGCTTTGGTAGCTGGATCATCAAGTTTCTTCAAAGTATTTGCTAAAGGTTCTCTACTGTCTTTAGCAGAACTGTCAGACTGTTGATTCAGCTTCATAGGAGCTGCTACTGTGGGGACAGCCGGGACCTCCTCAGCACTTTCTTGTACATGAGGGTCTTTCTCTTCTGGTTTGATCTCGTCTGGTTTGACCTCTGGAACGCCATTCACAACATTGGTTTCCACAAGCTCTACAGACTCTTCTACTACTAATGGTGGCTCCTTTACTTCGGGAGTTTCAGGCTCTGCCAGGGCACACTCCTCTGGCTCCACTTCTTGTTTCTCTGGTGAAGTACTACCCTCTGGTGATGATTCCGTCTCAGCAACAGACGTGGTAACCTCTATAGCATTATCATCCTCTGGATTCTCAATTAGAGAGGGCTTGCTATCCTTTTCCTCTGTTCTCTCAAATAGTTTCACGATGGCCTCCATTTGCTGCTGGTGTTTCCTTTCCCAACCTGCCATTCTCTCTTGGTGAACCTGTTGATTAGCTGCAAGGGTCTCTCGGTGAGCTGCCATGCTCTCTTGGTGAACCCGTTGTTGAGCTGCAAGGCTCTCTCGGTGAGCTGAAATGCGCTCTTGGTGAACCTGTTGTTGAGCTGCAATGCTCTGTTGTTGAGCTGCAATGCTCTGTTGGTGATTTGCATTTGCTATAATCAGCTGTTTCAGCATCTCCTCCATTTTGGGTTTACTTTAACTGCCCGCGGCACTCCACCATGTGTGAGGCATTAACTCGGTAGCGGGTGTGTGTGACCCCCTGGATGGGTTCACTACACGCTGAACTGTACAAAACGGCACTTGAGGATGACTGAAAACAAATCATATGGTTTATTTTTCCATCTACACGTGCAAGCATCAAAACAGCATAAACAAAACCAAAACATAAAATAAACCCTTGGCACTTGGGGCGTCTACCTTCCCAACACAGGAACCTACCTATGGAGTCTGGCACAGCCTACTGCTGGGCAGACACTGCTGGTCCTACAGCAGAAAACAACAAAAAAGTCTCCTTGATATTTCTCACACAGAAATATCCATCAGCACCTCACCTCTTCAGAAGTGCTTGTGTCTGCTCCTTCACTCACAAAGCCCCTAGGATGCAGCAATCAGTCGTTATCCTTACGCTTTATTTATAGGGGCTTTAATTGCTTCATTTTGAACAGCTGAAGGCTTCTAACTCCCCAAACCTCTCTGGCCATTTCTTCAGCCGACGCCCAATAATAATTGGTGTATTGTCTACACAAGGCAGAAAAAGTATCTTCCGTTTGGGACAACACACACAGATTTACCTGACTTCCTGTCACAATATATATATATATAAAATATATATAAAATATTCATCATTTCAGGCCAATATATATTTATCTACATATTTTTGGTAAAAAAAAAAAAATGCAATAAGTATATATTGATTGGTTTTCGCAAAAGTTATAGGCCCGGATTCACAAAGCACTTACTCCGACGTATCTCCAGATATGCCGCGTAAGTACAAATATGCACCGTCGTATTTGTGCGCCGGACCCAGAAACTAAGATACGCCTAAAAACAGACTACATCCCACTGACGTAACTTGCCTACGCCGGTGTCATGATCGGTGTCATGACTTGGGTCGCCTGCTGGTGGCACTGTTCCCTCTAGTAACAGGGGTGCAGTTTTGGTGGCCACCAGCAGGTGTCTCCCAAGTTGCAGCTGCACTGGTATATAAGCCCACCCTGCACTTCAGTCCAGTGCTGCAGTATTTCGTCTGTTAAGCCCTGTTCCTGTCCGTCCTGATATCAGTCTGTCTGTTGATCTGCTCCCTTGACCTTGGCTAGTACTTCTGGACTTCGCTGCCATCTCCGATCCTTGCCCCCGGCTTTGACCCTTGACTTGCTTGTTTCTTATCCCTGCTGGTTAAGTTCTGATTTATTGTACATATTTATGTTCACTAGTTTTGGTGGTTTTGACGTTTATTGTATGTGTAGTTGGCGTGCTTGTTTGTGGGTGTCTTGTTTTTTCACGTGTGCCTTGTCCTCAATAAATTCATATTGTTCACTTACCTTCTGCCTATTTCTTTAGTGCAGCCCACTGACCTGTCCTCTAGTATTGGGTGTCTGTGTAGACAGCCCCCTGACAGCCGGCGTAGAGTGGGCGCATATTTACGCTGGACGCATGTGGCGCTCCCATTGATTTTCTATTCAAATATGCAAATGCAGGAGATACGCCGATTCACGAATGTACTTGCGCCCGGCGCATGATTTACGTGGTTTGCGTAAGTTTTACGTTCGGCGTAAAGTTATTCCATATAGATGAAGCACAACCCATGCAAAGGTATGGACCAGGGAACACAAGCCTACGTATTGTACGTTGGACGTCTGTGAATATGGGCCGACGTGGGTCTGGCTGGGCGTAGGTTACGTTCACGGCGTACACAGTGATCCGACGTATCTTAGGCAGTTGTTCCGAAGTGGTTGTACGCATGCGCATGGGGATAGGTCCATCTCCCGACGCATGCGCAGTTCATTTTAAGTACTTGTCTGGCGCCCGGCCCATCATTTGCATGGGGTCACGCTTCATTAACATGGATCACGCCCACTTCCAGCCCACTTCCACCTACACCGGCTTACGGCTACGAAAATATACGCTACGCCAGCGCAGAGTTGCCTCTCCGTGCTGCGCCGGCGTAGCGTAAAAGAGATACGCTACGGCGGCATAAATATGAGCCAATGTCTGTGATTCCGGGCCACAGTGTCTTCAAACTATGGGATAGATTAATGGATTTTTATTTTATTTTATTGGTTTTATTTATTATTATTATAATTATTTGTATTTTATTTTACTGGTAATGGCAGCTATCTTCGATATTTAGCAGGACTGCGGCATTCCAGTGGACAAATCTGACCCCAAGTGACATTTTTTGGGGACCAGGGCACTCAACCTGGTCAGAGGAGTTGAGAGTTGAGGCCATGAACAGAGGACCCATCTTTACCAGTGGCTCCTTCAGGGGTAGCAATACCCAATCACTACATAAAGATGTCTGGTCCAACCACATGAAAGAAATGTTTTTCCATTGTTTAAGGTCACCATCGACTGCAGTGAGAAGAAGTTGAGTTGAAATAGTTTTGTAGTATCTAAAAGGTAATGTATTCCCTGGTAGTGCACATATGAGGTTCTCCAGCTGAAGGGGATCTCTTTTTAGGTTCCACTGAGGTAGTAGGTTTTTTTTTTGCAAGCTAAAATTAATCAAATTAAATAGTCCCTAAAACATATTAATAGCTCCCCAACCATACCAGAAACCATTACAAACACTTGCCTTCTGTCCTCCAGCTCATGTTGTGGCCGTATCCATCATATGTGTGGGCATGTGAAGCCCAGTTCCTTTTTCTTCCTGGTTTTCAAGGAGAGGTGCATGCTGGGTGATTTTTAGGCACAGTAATGCCCAGAGACTCCGGGGAAATGAGTGTCATCATTTCCCAGGAGGCAATGGGGTCTTAGGACAGGAAGTTGAACCACCTAGGACCAGGAAGTAGGTAGATTACGAAATGTGCCTGGTAGCAGCCAGATAAAAGTGAGTAAAACATATATTTTTTACATTAACCACTAGCCAACCAGCCGCCGGGTCGGCTCGGCTGCACGAAATCACGTAATATAACGTAATTTCGCATTTCAGCCACTAGAGTTACAGAGCGAGAATAAACACAGCTCCCGTTTCTTTCAGGGGGAGAAATGCCTGATTGTCTGTTCATACAATGTATAAACAGCGATCTGTCATTTCAGTCCCACCCCCCCTTCAGTTAGAACACACCTAGGGAATATACTTAACCCCTTCCTCGCCCCCTAGTGTAAACCCCTTCCCTGCCAGTGACATTTTTACAGTAATCAATGCATTTTTATAGCACTGATCACTATAAAAATGCCAATGGTCCCAAAAATGTGTCAAAAGTGTCCGCCATAATGTCACATTACCGAGAAAAAAACGCTGATCGCTGCCATTACTAGTAAAAAAAAAATATTAATAAAAATGCCATAAAACCACCCCCTATTTGTAAGCGCTATAACTTTTGCGCAAACCAACCGCTTATTGCGATTTTTTTTACCAAAAATATGTAGAAGTATCCGTATCGGCCTAAACTGAGGATTTATATATATATATATATTATATATATATATATATATATATATATATTCTTGGGGGATATTTATTATAGCAAAAAGTAAAAAAATATTATTATTTTTTTCTGAATTGTCGCTCTATTTTTTTTATAGCGCAAAAAAACCCCAAAAAAACGCAGAGGTGATCAAATACCAAAAGAAAGCTCCAAAAAAAAAAAAAAAACGAACGATCCGCGCAAAAAGTAAACAACGCCAAATTGCAAATGTGGAAAACAAAACCAGCAAAGACAAAGAAAAACAAAATCAAAATAAACTCACAAAAAACCAAAACACACGATTGTTTAAAAGTGATGAACCAATTCCCGGGAAACTCGTGTGCACCTTCACCCCCTCCCCCCCACCCCATGTACCGCTGGGCATTTATAAACAAATTGCAATGACGCACCAGTCGCACAAATTGTCAAAAACACCATTTTTGTGGCCACTCCGTCACGACCGCTCATGTCAGATAAAGCGACAGCGAAAATGCAAAAAGTGCCGGTCATGGCTAAAGTGGGCAAAAGTTTTAAACGCAAACTGTTAATAGAAATTTAAATTTTTAGGGTTGAACTCCACTTTAAGGCCGCGTACACACGACCATGTTTCCTCGGCAGAATTCAGCAAGAAACTTGATGGGAGACGTATTCTGCCGAGGAAACCGGTCGTGTGTGTACACTTTTCGCCGAGAAACCCGTCGAGGAACTCGTCGAGCCAAAAGAGAGCATGTTCTCTATTTCCTCGATGGGCAATGGAAAATTTGGCTTGATGAGTTTTTTGACTGCCGAACAAGGAACTCGACGGGGAAAACGATGTGTTTCGCCCGACGAGTTTCTCGGGGTTCGTGTGTACGCCGCCTAAGGCTGTGGATTTGTTGTAGCAGTTTTTTCGTTTTTGTTTTTGAAGAACAGCATTCTTCAATTTTAAGTGCTGCTTCACACTACAGCGACTTGGAATCCGACTTGTGTCGCCCCAAGTGGCGCCTCATGAGAAATTCAATTGAAGTGAATGGGAGCTGTCCTAATGTACACTACTGAAGTCGCTCCGACTTCAGAAAAGTTCCTGTACTACTTCAAGGCAACTTGTACCCATTGATTTCAATGGAAGTTGCCTCCAAAGTCAGATCACCGTCTTAACCATAGGCGTGCCCATGTTTTTTCTGACAAATTCTTGGCAAGAATCTCTTGCCGCCCGAGTGTACAGACACGAAAGGTAAGAACGTGGTGACGTAATCGCGTACGATGAGAATGCGTTTGTCACATTCGATGCCGTCGCCGCCATCTTGCTGCACCCTACCTAGGAAGCTACCCCGCGCATGCGTCAAAGTCATTTCGAGCATGCGCGGATTTCCACGGCGACAGGTAAGTATACACACTCTTGGGTTTCTCGGCAGGTTTTCTGCCGAGAATCACGACGAGAAAATAGGGAGCAGGTTCTCTATTTTTTCTTGTCGAGATTTTAGGCAGTTTTCTTGACGAGAAACATGAAACCCTCGTACACACGCTCGGTTTACTCGGTAAGAAAGCCTCTGCCAGCAGTTTTCTTGCTGGTTCTTCCCGAGTAAACCGAGCGTGTGTACGAGGCTTCGGGGGCGCACACCCTAATGCATTAGGCTGTGCACACCTATGGTCTTAACTAAAGCAACTTTACAGAAGAGGAAATCGTTTTTTCAGGCAAACCCCTCCCTCCCACAGAGCGGATTATTCTGTGATTGGCCACTT
>CM056053.1:10351330-10406330 GCA_029574335.1 Rana kukunoris
TTACAGCAGTGTACCCCAACCTTTTTGGCACCGGGGATAGGCTGCCTGGAAGAAAATTGTGCCAAGGGGAGACGTACGCACATGCGGGGGTAAGCGATTTTTCGCAGCCAATTTATCGGGGCAATAACTGGTGTTCTGCTGTTGGCGCTTCAATCATCACGTCACCATGATTGATATGGTGTCAGAATGAGTGAAGCGCATTATTTCTTATATTACATTGTAATATAAATGAAATAGTTCAACTCACCATAATGCAGAATCAGTGGGAGCCCTGAGCGTGTCACTTGCCATGTCGCCTGCCACCAGATGAGGAATGTCATTTGCCACGTCACCTGCCAGTGCCACCAGATGAGGAATGCCACTTGCCACGTCCACTGCCAGTGCCACCAGATGAGGAATGTCACTTGCCATGTCGCCTGCCACCAGATGAGGAATGTTACTAGCCACATCACCTGCCAGTGCCACCAGATGAGGAATGCCACGTCACCTGCCTGTGCCACCAGATGAGGAATGCCACTTGCCACGTCCACTGCCTGCCACCAGATGAGGAATGCCACTTGCCACGTCACCTGCCAGTGCCACCAGATGAGGAATGCCACGTCACCTGCCAGTGCCACCAGATGAGGAATGCCACGTCACCTGCCTGTGCCACCAGATGAGGAATGCCACTTGCCACGTCCACTGCCTGCCACCAGATGAGGAATGCCACTTGCCACGTCACCTGCCAGTGCCACCAGATGAGGAATGCCACGTCACCTGCCAGTGCCACCAGATGAGGAATGCCACGTCACCTGCCTGTGCCACCAGGTGAGGAATGCCACTTGCCACGTCCACCGCCTGCCACCAGATGAGGAATGCCACTTGCCACGTCACCTGCCAGTGCCACCAGATGAGGAATGCCACGTCACCTGCCAGTGCCACCAGATGAGGAATGCCACGTCACCTGCCTGTGCCACCAGATGAGGAATGCCACTGCCTGCCACCACTGCCCTGCCACCAGATGAGGAATGCCACTTGTGCCACATCACCTGCCCGTGCCACCAGATGTGGAATGCCACTTGCCACGTCCACTGCCTGCCACCAGATGAGGGAATGCCACGTCACCTGCTGCCAGTGCCACCACCTGCCAGTGAGATGAGGAATGCCACGTCACCTGCCCTGCCAGTGCCACCACTTGCCACCCACTGCCTGCCACCAGATGAGGAATGCCACTTGCCACGTCACCTGCCAGTGCCACCAGATGAGGAATGCCACGTCACCTGCCTGTGCCACCAGATAAGGAATGCCACTTGCCACATCCACTGCCTGCCACCAGATAGGGAATGCCACATCACCTGCCAGTGCCACCAGATGAGGATGCCATTGTCACTGCATGCCAGTACCAGTGGTCCATTGAATTTAAGGCAGATGCAGGGCAGCCGGTTTGGTTAATGGTTTGAGAGCATGTCGTCTCTCTGCTTCTCGCCCCCGACATTCCACATGCTGCGTGAAGGGGGGATTGAGCGGGTGGATGCTAGGCGGGCGGAATGCCAAATATTGAAGGAGGATGTACAAGTGTAAGTGAGGGTGATGCTAGGCGGGGGGTGGTGAGGGGGTGGGAGACGTCGTGATGGTATTATCTGTAGCTGCAATGATAACCCCCAGCATTGGTATCTGTAGCTGCAATGATAACCCCCAGCATTGGTATCTGTAGCTGCAATGATAACCCCCAGCATTGGTATCTGTAGCTGCAATGATAACCCCCAGCATTGGTATCTGTAGCTGCAATAATAACCCTCATCACTGCTGTCAGTAGCGGTAACCCCAAGCATTAGTGTTGGTGTCAGTAGCGGTAATAATAACCCCCAGCATTGGTATTTGTATCTGCAACAATACCCCCCCCCCCCCCCTTGTATTGGTCTCAGTGGCACAGTAATGCTAAGCATTGGTTTTAGTGGCAGTAATATTACCTACCAACTTTGGTATCAGTAGAAGTATTAGTAACCCCAAACAATTGGTGTCAGTGGCAGTAATAAAAACCCCCAGCAGTAGTGTCAGTGGCAGTAAAAAAAAAAACTCCCAGCATTAGTATTCATGGCCACAATAATAACATTGGCATTTGTAGCTGCCAGCACTGGTGTCAGTGTCATTAGCTCCAAGCATTGGTATCAGTTGACAGTAATTGTAGCAGCCAGCAGTGGTGTCAGTGGCAGTGATAATAACACCCATCATTGGTATTCATATCCACAACTATATCCCCCATCATTGGTATTTGTAGCTTCAATAATAACCCCCCCCCCCCCCCAGCATTGGTGTCAAGCCGCGTACACACGGCAGAGAACCTCGACGGGCAGAACACATCGTTCCGCCCGTCGAGGTTCTCTGCCGGCCGTCGAAATCGGCGACCGCCCGTCGGGAATGGCAACCAGCCATTCATCCAGGCGGGCCGACGAGCAAAAAGAGGGCGTGCTCTCTATTCGCTCGACGGGATTCCCGACGGGCGGGGCGAGCAGAGAGCGTACACACGGCCGAGGTTCTCGCTGGAATGCAGCTTCCAGCGAGGTTCTCGCTGGTTTCCAGCGAGAACCTCGGTCGTGTGTACGCCGCCTCAGTGGCAGTAACTCCATTGGTGTCAGTGGCAGTATATTAAAGCGGATCTCCACCCTAAAGTGAAGATCCGCTGATCGGAACCCTTCCCCCCTCCGGTGTCACATTTGACACCTTTCAGGGGGGAGGGGGGTGCAGATACCTGTCTAAAGACAGGTATCCGCACCCACTTCCGGCCCGCAGTCTCGGGCAAAAGACAGGCTTTTCCCGTTGTATGCTGGGAACTCTCGGCTCCCAGCACACAGCGGGAGCCAATCGCGGGCGCAGCGCGACTCGCGCATGCGCCGTAGGGAACCGGGCAGTGAAGCCGGAGCGCTTCACTTCCTGGTTTCCTCGCCGTGGATGGAGGGGGGAGCAGCAGGGTGACGAGCGATCGCTCTTCCTCTGCTGCGGACGCCGCTGGACTCCAGGACAGGTAAGTGTCCTAATATTAAAAGTCAGCAGCTGCAGTATTTGTTGCTGCTGGCTTTTAATATTTATTTATGGTGAACCATCCGCTTTAACCACCAACTTAGGTGCCGGTAGTGGTATAAATGACCCCAAGCAATTGGAGGGAGCGGCAAGTAAAAATAAACCCCCAGAAGTGGTGTCAGTGGATAGACTAATAATCCCCAGCATTAGTGGCAGTGGCAGTAATAAAAACTCCCAGCATTAGTATTCATGGCCACAATAATAGCCCCAGCATTGGTATTTGTAGCTGCAATATTAACCCCCAGCACTGGTATCAGTGACAGGAACTCTAAGCATTGGTGTCAGTGGCAGTAATAGTAACAACCAGCAATAGCGTCAGTGACTGTAATAATAACCCCCAGCATTAGTGTTCATGGCCACAATAATAACCCCCATCATTCATGTTTGTAGCTGCAATTATAACCCCCCGCACAGGTGTCAGTGACAGTAACTCCAAGCATTGGTGTCAGTGTCAGTAATAGTAACCCCCAGCTTTGGTGTCAGTAGTGGTATTAATGACCCCCATCAAATGGTGTTAATGAAAGTAATAATAACACCCAGCAGTGGTGTCAGTGGATAGACTAATAACCACCCATCGTTGGTGGCAGTGACAGTGGCGGTAATAGCTCCCCAACAATGGTATTCATGGCCACATTAAAAACCCCCAGCATTGGTGGCAGTCACAGTAATAACCCCCAACAATGGTATCATCGCCACAATAATAACCCCCAGCATTGGTGGCAGTGACAGTGACAGTAATAACCCCCAACAATGGCAGCATGGCCACAATAATAACCCCAAAAATTGGTGGCAATGACAGTGACAGTAATAACCCCTATCATGGCAACAATAATAACCCCCAGCACTGGTGACAGTGACAGTGGCAGTAATAACCCCCAACAATGGTATCATGGCCACAATAATAACCCCAAAAATTGGTGGCAATGACAGTGACAGTAATAACCCCTATCATGGCAACAATAATAACCCCCAGCACTGGTGACAGTGACAGTGGCAGTAATAACCCCCAACAATGGTATCATGGCAACAATAATAACCCCCAGCACTGGTGGCAGTGACAGTGGCAGTAATAACCCCCAACAATGGTATCATGGCCATAATAATAACCCCCAGCATTGGTGGCAGTGACAGTGACAGTAATAACCCCTATCATGGCCACAATAATAACCCCCAGCACTGGTGACAGTGACAGTGACAGTAATAACCCCTATCATGGCCACAATAATAACCCCCAGCATTGGTGGCAGTGACAGTGACAGTAATAACCCCTATCATGGCCACAATAATAACCCCCAGCATTGGTGGCAGTGACAGTGGCAGTAATAACCCCCAACAATGGTATTCATGGCCACAATAATAACCCCCAGCATTGGTGGCAGTGAGAGTGACAGTAATAACCCCCAAAAATGGTATTCATGTTGTGTGTGATGTTATCATGTGACTATGGAGCAAGATCTCTGAGGAATGTTTCCAACACCTTGTAGAATCTATTCCACCAAGAATGAAGGCAAACGGGGGTCCAACCCGGTACTGGCAAGGTGTACCTAATAAAGAGGCCAATGAGTTCCCAGCTCCGCCCACCTGTTATAACCACTGCCTTGGTTGGCAAATTCCAACATTTCAATTGGAAAAAAAAACATATTTTGAAGTTTTCAAGAGCCAATAATAACCAGCGAGTGATAAAACCCACTGCCCTCCTTCCGTAACCATGGGATCGGAGTGGATCGGTCCTTTAAATGCGGTGAGATCTGTAGGCTCCGAATCCGGATTTGATTTGTTAAATTGGGAAATGAACCCAAACAAGAGAATTCTCAGGGAATGTAGACAGTTGAGTGAGGACGCGATCCCGTCCCGCACACCGCCCTGCACTTTCCATAATAGGCGACGGCTTTTATTATTCTCCATTATAAGTGCGGTGGGAGCCAAAAAAACGAAAAAACGCCGGCTCCTCGTAAACAAACATCGTTTAAGAGCTGACGGCGACCCATCAGCCCGCGCCTCCACGCAATAACAAGATAATGAATCCAGGAACCAGGAAACAAATTTCTATTATCCCCGCTTTGTAGTCGGCTTATTAACACATTCTTGTCACTGCGGCTTCTGCCAAGTGGAAGGGATACGAGCCAACCGGAGACCTGCAAACTATTGTAAGCACCAATCCGAGGCCTCGGCCTGATCACTGATCCTTCCACCGCAAGAAACACCAAATATTCACCAAATATACACCATATACACCATATACACCAAATATACACCATATATATACACCAAATATACACCAAATATACACCATATATACACCAAATATACACCATATATACACCAAATATACACCATATATACACCAAATATACACCATATATACACCATATATACACCAAATATACACCATATATACACCATATACACCAAATATACAAAAAAATATACACCATATACACCAAATATACACCATATATACACCATATACACCATATATACACCATATACACACCATATACACCAAATATACACCATATATACACCATATACACCATATATACACCATATACACCAAATATACACCATATACACCAAATATACACCATATATACACCATATATACACCAAATACACACCAAATATACACCATATACACTAAATATACACCAAATATACACCAAATATTCACCATATATACACCATATACACTAAATACACACCAAATATACACCAAATACACCAAATATACACCGTATATACACAATATACACCATATAAACCACATACACAATATACACCATATACACCACATACACCAAATATACACCATATATACACCATATACACCAAATATACACAATATACACCACATACACCCTATATATCATACACATCAAATATACACCATATAACATATACACCTTATATACACCATATACACCAAATATACCATATTCCACAAATATACACCATATACACAGAATAAGATGTCCAACCCAGTCTGATGTATGGGGGGGAGGGGAGGCAAAGCTCATCATTACTATCTCCCCCCATTTATTAGAACACTATTTATATGTGGCTCTGTGCCTTATATACAATGAATGGATGGATATAGAAGAAAAATAGATAGACAGACATATAGATAGACAGACAGACAGACAGACAGACAGACAGACAAATAGATAGATAGATAGATAGATAGATAGATAGATAGATAGATAGATAGACAGACAGACAGACAGACAGACAGACAGACAGACAGACAGACAGACAGACAATGAAGGTGTTCAGTGTACAGTCAGTAGATAATGGAGAAGAGTGGGACACGTGTGCAGAGTTTTTCTCGCTGTCTCTCTGCCAGTCACTGCCATAGTCTGTGAAATAATATGGCAGGATATTGGATTACATTGGCATCAGCTGTCATTTCAGTTGTGGAATGTAATAATAATGTGTCAGGCTTGGCAGCCATGATAATTGTGGGCAGTGCCCTCTCTCTCTAGGTGAGATAATTACACCATTATTACTGGCAGGGAGATTAGAGCTGTGCCCAGCGTTATATCACATCCCGCTGCCATCAGATGGGTGCCAGAGACATTATAAAGCAGCAATAAATAAAGCGGCACCCAAGGAGCATAGCCGGGAAAGTTCTGAAATGACCCCATCTGACTCTTTCTGGAGCGAGTCCTGGATAGAAGACTTCGGGGGTCTCACTTCACTTGTCACATTTACATAAAAATAGAGAGACCGAAGACCAGTCATTAACCACGTCAGCTCCGAAAGGTTTTACCCCCCCCCCCCCCTTCATGACCAGGCCATTTTTTACTATTCAGACAAGTCCCCGGAAGAAATCCTCTTAGTGACAAAACTGGTCAGGGAAAGGAGCTGTTTCTTGCCATCGCATTCCTGTTTACAGTCTGGAGGTTTTTATGGCGGTCGCCCATGTTGTATACAACGCTGTTTTTTATGGAGTTACATTGGAGTGCCCCTTTACATTGCAATGTTCATTACATCACAGTGCCCTTTTATGTCACAGTGCTTGTTTATGTCACAGTGCTCATTTATGTCACAGTGCTTGTTTATGTCACAGTGCTCGTTTATGTCACAGTGCTCGTTTATGTCACAGTGCTCATTTATGTCACAGTGCTCGTTTATGTCACAGTGCTCGTTTATATCACAGTGCTCATTTATGTCACAGTGCTCGTTTATGTCACAGTGCTCGTTTATGTCACAGTGCTTGTTTATGTCACAGTGCTCGTTTATGATACAGTGCTTGTTTATGTCACAGTGCTCATTTATATCACAGTGCTCATTTATGTCACAGTGTTCGTTTATGTCACAGTGCTCATTTATATCACAGTGCTCATTTATGTCACAGTGTTCGTTTATATCACAGTGCTCATTTATATCACAGTGCTCGTTTATGTCACAGTGCTTGTTTATGTCACAGTGTTTGTTTATGTCACAGTGCTCATTTATATCACAGTGCTCATTTATGTCACAGTGTTCATTTATGTCACAGTGCTCATTTATATCACAGTGCTCATTTATGTCACAGTGCTCGTTTATGTCACAGTGCCCCTTATATCACACTGCCCCTCTAAATCGCAGTGCCCCTTCCAACAGAAGCCTCCCCTGCACAGTCCTACCTTCGGCAGGGCAGTGCCACTTATCAGCCTGGGCTGTCCTCTCCCGAGTCTCCCACCTCCCTGCTGCTGTCATTCTCCAACAGGGCAGGGGCAGGAGGTGCTGCAGATCTGAACTGAACTCATTACAGAGAGCAGGAGGCTTTTTCATAAAAACAAACCAGTAATCACCCTCAGCGCCGGTGCTTCCACTAGGCAAACTAGGCAGCCGCCTATTGCGCACTTCTGCCTTGGGCGCCCGGCCACTGGTGTTCCTACTCACTTCTCTTTGCAACAAGCAACTAAGTTTTCAGCGAGCAGCCGCCACCGCTCCATTCGCATAATGATTATTTTTCAAAGTTGACAGTATTTTTTTTTTATAGCGCAAAATATAAAAACTGCAAAGGTGATGAAATACCACCAAAAGAAATCTCTATTTATGGGGAAAAAGGGGACAACATTTTTATTTGGGTACAGCGTCGCAGGACCGTGCAATTGTTAAAGTAACGCAGTGCCGTATGGCAAAAAAATGGCCTTGACATGAAGGGGGGGGGAAACCTTCCGGTCGGAGCAAGTGGTTATAGAGCATAAAAAAGACGACGGCTCAAAACAAAAAGGAAATCCATACACACCTTCAAAGCATTTCTATTTCATCTCTTTTTGGAGAATACAATTATGGCAGAAATTGTAACATTTTTTTCCTATGAAAAGTCTTCTCATTTTACACGGGCTGGACTCAAGTGAACAGTGGAACAGTTTGTGCAATAAAAAAATAAAATAAAAGTTCATTAGTACTTTTTAAGCCTTTGTAAATGATGGTTTCTCTTTGAATTTATTTTTTTCCAATAATGTCATACCCTAAAAACGGGATTAATAAACTGGAAGTCAAACTCAGACAGAGTTTTATAGTTTACAGCCATATCCAGTGAAAGGTGAACTTGGCCCGAACAAGTCTGCTTCTTTCACGAGCACAACCCAAACACTAGAAGAGGGGAATAAAAAATGTGCAATAATTGGAAATTCACGTACGTAACCGAGAACCAGAGCCCAGGATAAAAATAGAACTGAAATTACCGTTTCCCTCTTTGCTTAAAGGACTAGAAATTGTCTACTTTTTCAATGATAGGAATAAGTGGTTGGTTTTCGGCAAATTTACAAAGTAAGGCCTCGTACACACAACCGTTTTCCTCTACAGAATCCATCAAGAAAGTTTCTGGCAGAGCTTTTTTGCCGAGGAAAAAGGTTGTGTGTATGTTTTTCATCAAGAAAACTATCGTGGAACCAGCCCGACAAGGAAATTGAGACTCCCGACGAGGAAATTGAGACTCCCGACGAGGAAAAAATTCTTCTCTTTTTTCCTCGTCGGGAGTCTCAATTTCCTCGTCGGGAGTCTCAATTTCTCCCGACGAGAAACACGTGTGTATGCTTAGAAACCCGCGCATGCTCAGAATAAAGTATGAGACGGGAGCGCACCTTCGGTAAAAGTAGCGTTCGTATTGGAGATAGCACATTCGTCTGTAACAGACTGAAAAGCGCGAATCGTCTCTCACTAAACTTTTACTAACACGCGGTAACATGAGATTAGCAAAAGCAGCCCCAAGGTTGGCGCCAGTGGAATGGAACTTCCCCTTTATAGTGCCATCATACGTGTTGTACGTCACCGCGTTTGAGAACAACGAGATTCTGTCTTGACAGTGTGTACGCAAGGAAAGCTTGACAAGATTCTCGACAAGCCTGACAAGGAACTCGTCGAGGAAAACGATGTTTCATTTACAACGAGTTCCTCGGTCGTGTGTACGAGGCCTAAGGCCTCGTAAACACGACTGAGAATCTCGTCGTAAAAGAAAGGTTGTTTTCCTCAACGAGTTCCTTGTCAGGCTTGTCGAGAATCTTGACAAGCTTTCCTTGCGTACACACTGTCAAGACAAAATCTCGTTGTTCTCAAACGCGGTGACGTACAACACGTATGATGGCACTATAAAGGGGAAGTTCCATTCCACTGGCGCCAACCTTGGGGCTGCTTTTGCTAATCTCATGTTACCGCGTGTTAGTAAAAGTTTAGTGAGAGACGATTCGCGCTTTTCAGTCTGTTACAGCGTGACGAATGTGCTATCTCCATTCCGAACGCTACTTTTACCGAAGGTGCGCTCCCGTCTCATACTTTATTCTGAGCATGCGCGGGTTTCTAAGCATACACACCAACGTGTTTCTCGTCGTAAACCAGCCTGACGAGGAACACGACGAGGAAATTGAGACTCCCGACGAGGAAAAAGAGAACATTTTTGGATAACCGTTCCATTCTGCCGACGTATAAGGCCTCGTACACACTATCGGACATATCCGATGAAAACGGTCCGCGGACCATTTCCATCGGATATGTCCGATCGGGAGTTTGATCCGATGGCGTGTACACACCATCGGATCAAATTCCCCGCCGCCGGACGGCGCGGTGACGTGGCGGTGACGCGGCGGTGACGTTGACGCTGCCACGTCACCGCCACGTCACCGCACCAGGAAGTAAAACACTTCCGCGCATGCGCCGAATCCATTCGGCGGTGGCGCGGTGGCGGTGGGGGACGACATGTCTGCTGGTAAGTGTACTAACCAGCAGACATGTCGGGCGGACAGATTCCCACCGGATAGATTTCAAAGCATGCTTTGAAATCTGTCGGGTGGAGAAATCTGTCCGCTAGCCCATACACACGATCGGAGATGTCTGCTGAAACGGTCCATCGGACCGTTTTCAGTGGACATATCCCCTCGTGTGTACGAGGCCTAAGTGTGTGAGCCGGTCAGCAAGCGGTTAATAACAATTTGATAGGAGGGAGGGAGGACTTTTAGCACAAGGTCTGCTTTAGCTTAGCTTTCCCCACTGACTTCAATACATTTCCCCAAAGTGGAATTCTGGAATAAGGAATCGTCTTATTTTTACGGAATTTGGGGGATTTTTTTTCTCACCCCTGCTCTACTTCCAATTAACTCTAATGCCGTGTACACACGACCGTTTTACATGGCGGGAAAAATGCAATTTTTTTAGATTGGTCGTGAGAAAACGATCGTGTGTGGGCTCCATAGAATTTTTCTCTAAGAGAAAAATGGGCATTAAAAATTTAGAACCTACTCTATTTTTCTGCGTAGTTTTTCACGTTGTGAAAAACGGTGTTGTGTACATTTTAACGAGGGGGAAAAAACGTGCATGCTCAGAAGCAAGTTATGAGACGGGAGCACTTGTTCTGGTAAAACTAGCGTTCGTAATGGAGATGGCACATTCATCACGCTGTAAGGCCCCGTACACACGGCCGAGGTTCTCGCTGAAAATCAGCGAGAACCTCGCTGGAATGCACATTCCAGCGAGGACCTCGGCCGTGTGTACGGTCTCAGCGAGCTTCCCGTCGGGAAGCTCGTTGAGCCGAAAAAGAGAGCACGCTCTCTATTTTCTCGACGGCCCGCCTGGAAGAATGGCTGGTTGCCATTCCCGACGGGCGGGTCGCCGAATTCGACGGCCGGGAGAGAACCTCGACGGGCGGAACGATGTGTTCTGCCCGTCGAGGTTCTGGGTCGTGTGTACGCGGCCTAACAGACAGAAAAACACAAACACTGAAAAACGCAAAGACTGAAAAGTGCGAATCGCCTCTCACCAAACTTTTAATAACACGCGGTAACGCAAAATCAACAAAAGCAGCCCAAAGGGTGGCACTATTTGAATGGAACTTCCCCTTTATAGTGCCGTCGTACGTGTTGTACGTCACCGCGCTTTGCTAGAGCATTTTTTTCATGATCGTGTGTAGGCAAGGCAGGTTTGAGAGGAATCACGTTGAGAAAAACTTTGGCCCGGATTCACAAAGCACTTATGCCGACGTATCTCCAGATACGCCGCGTAAGTACAAATATGCGCCGCCATATCTGTGCGCCGTACCCACAAACATAGAAACGCCTAAAAACTGACTTCATCCCACCGACGTAACTTGCCTACGCCGGCGTAGAGTGGCCGCATATTTACGCTGGACGCATGTGGCGCTCCCATTGATTTTCAATTCAAATATGCAAATATGGGAGATACGGCGAATCACGGACGTACTTGCGCCCGGCGCATGATTTAAGCGGTTTGCGTAAGTTTTACGTCTGGCGTAAAGTTATTCCCCATAGATGTGGCGCAACCCATGCAAAGGTATGGAGCAGGGAACACAAGCCATCGAATTTTACGTAGTTTATGTTGTACGTGAATAGGGCTGGGCGTAGGTTACGTTCACAACGTAGGCAGTGATTCGACGTATCTTAGGCAGTTGTTTCGACGTGATTGTGAGCATGCGCACTGGGATACGTCCAAGGTACGACGCATGTGCAGTTCGTTCTAAATACTTGTCTGGCACTCAGCACATCATTTGCATGGGGTCACGCTTCATTACCATGGATCACGCCCACTTCCACTTACGCTGGCTTACGCCTACGAATATACGCTACGCCGGCGCAGAGTTGGGAGCATTTGCTTTGTGAATTCCATGCTTGCCTCTCCGCGCTGCGCCGGCGTAGCGTAAAAGACATACGTTACGGTGGAGTATATATGCGCAGATGTATGTGAATCCGGGCCTTTGTTTTTTTCCATGACATGAATTAAAGCGGAGTTCCACCCTTAAAATCACTTTTTTCATTACATCCAGCATACTGGCGTCAGCGCCAGTATGCTGTTTTTTTTTTTTTTTAATGCTCGTACTTACTGTATATCACAACATTAAATTCCAGGCGCACCGCGGAGTGTCGCCGCTATAAGGCGTCACGCCTTCCGGAAACAGCCGATTAGCATTCGGCTTTTACTCGGCGCCTGCGCACAGCCCCAGGAGCTGACTGCGCAGGCGCCGTATATAGCGCGTCACGCCCTCCGAAAAAACCCGAACTAGGACCGGCTATTTTCGGCGCCTGCGCAGTCAGCTTCTGGGTCTATGCGCAGGCGCCGAATGCTAATCGGCTGTTTCCGGAAGGCGTGACGCCTTATAGCGGCGACACTCCGTGGTGCGCCTGGAATTCAATGTTGTGATATACAGTAAGTACGAGCATTAAAAAAAAAAAAAAAAAACAGCATACTGGCGCTGACGCCAGTATGCTGGATGTAATGAAAAAAAGTGATTTTAAGGGTGGAACTCCGCTTTAAGGTCATGTGTACGCGGCATAACACTTTGTTTACAACTTACTGTATCGTTTTTTCCCCCATGTACTTATTTTTACTTTATCTCTCAACACTCTCCAGACAAAGTACTCGGCGCTCCCGGTACATTGGGTGTATTTTGTTTCAGAAGCAAACTGTATGCCAAGCAAGGGAATTTTTATAAGGTAACAACCTTCTTATAGCTAAAGTCATCGACCACCGTTCTAAAAATGTCCTCCGCCATCCTTACTTTTACCAAGATGGATTATTACAAATTGTCTACTGAGCTTTTTTTTCCCCCAAAAAAGCCGCACTTTAGAGTCGACCTCACGGTAACTGCCGGCAATAGAGTCTCTGTTTATCGTATTAAATCACTGACTTTAATCCCGGGAAGACATATATTACATGTATAACATTTCCATTCATTCTCTGGCTCACCGCTCATTTCCTTTAATAAAAAATAAAAAAAATGGAGTACTGTTTAATGTACATAATCTGCGAGGAATCGAGAGCTCAATGGTCCTCTTTTTTTTTTTAATGTGTGTCAGACTCTGGACGATTACCATATATACTCGAGTATAAGCCGAGTTTTTCAGCACATTTTTTTGTGCCGAAAATGCTCCCCCCTCGGCTTATACTCGAGTCACTTTTTTGTGCCTAATCTCCCGGATTTTAGGGACCCGGTATCAGCCAGCCGTAGTTCCCCTGGACCCCTAGAACGACACACATGTAGCCCCACTCTTCTTCTACAAGTGTGTTAAGTTTTTTGTCTGGGGGACCTACGGCCGGGGAGCACCGATTTTTCAAAGCCGGGCACCCCTTCCATAGACTCCCATGTTAAACGGTCATTTCTCCAGTGATTTTGGGGACCCGGTACTGGCCAGTCGTAGGCAGAGAAGAGACGTATATGGACAGCCGCACTCCAATAAGTATGAAAAAACGTTCCCTTTATTAGGGTAAAAAAAAAATGCACAACAAAAACCAGCAAACAGTGGGAAATTAAACAGCTGACGCGTTTCGCATTGATCCTCAATGCTTAATCCTCAATGCTTAATCAGGCCGGTCGTAGGTCCCCTGGACCCGGAACTTGGCACACTCGTAGCCCCATTTCTCTTCTATAAATATGCAAAGTTTGTTGTTTGGGGGACCTACAGCTGGGGAGCACCGATTTTTCAAACCCGGACACCCCTTCCGTAAACTCCTGTGTTAAACATCAGTCTACTCGTGGACACAGTGAGGCATGGACACAGTGAGGCATGGGCACAGTGAGGCATGGGCACAGTGAGGCATGGGCACAGTGAGGCATGGACAGAGTGAGGCATGGACACAGTGAGGCATGGACACAGTGAGGCATGGACACAGTGAGGCATGGGCACAGTGAGGCATGGACACAGTGAGGCATGGACACAGTGAGGCATGGGCACAGTGAGGCATGGACACAGTGAGGCATTGGCACAGTGAGGCATGCACATGGACACAGTGAGGCAAAGTGAGGCACAGTGAGGCATGCCTAGGCTTATACTCGAGTCAATACGTTTTCCCTTTTTTTTGTGGTAAAATTAGGTGCCATGGCTTATATTCGGGTCGGCTTATACTCGAGTTTATACGGTATCCATTCAATGTTTTAAACCAGGGGTCTACAAACTTTTCAAACAAAGGGCCAGTTTATTGTCCTTCAGACTTTAGGAGGGCCGGTTTGTGGCCAGCAGGGACAGAAAACGTTGGCATTAGTGACAATAAATATGGCCTCAGGATTGTTGGTCAATAGGCGGAGTGGTGCCCCTATTAGTAGGAGGAATAGTGTTACATTGGTATCAGTGGAAGAAAGAGTGCCCCATTGTTGGTGTCAGTGTGAGGAATAGTGCCTCATATCAGTGGAAGCAATAGCACCCCAAGGGCCAGATAGAAGCAAGCAAAGGGCCACATCTGGCCCTCGGGCCGCAGTTTGTAGACCCCTGTTTTAAACCATAGCAAGAAGTGCCATCTAAAATATAAAGTAACAGGATGAGATGATATAAACGTGCAATTAGCAAACGGTTCGAGATTTGCGCGTAGCGCTTAAAATCCAAATGCTCAGCATTGTTTATTTCTTTCAGGCAATTTTTATTTTTAACTGCTTGACCCCCGTAAAATT
This sequence comes from Rana kukunoris, assembly GCA_029574335.1. Taxonomy (NCBI): domain Eukaryota; kingdom Metazoa; phylum Chordata; class Amphibia; order Anura; family Ranidae; genus Rana; species Rana kukunoris. The sequence continues at coordinate 10,366,266 of CM056053.1, forward strand.
TGCCCCCCCCCCCCCCCCCTCCCATCCGACCATTTTTTGCAATACGATACTTTAACCTCCCTGGCGGTATGATTATTTCGGATTTTAGGTGCTGAAAGCGGTACCATTATTTGCAAGGGAATTTAGCGTTTTATACTGTAGGCCTGTAATTCTTAGGAATAACTCACTGAAATCTATCCAAACAAGAGTCTAGTAGGCATCCCGGGTATGATAAAGTTTGAAAAACAAAATCATAAATTATATTATAATAAATAATTATAACAAATAATAATGTAATTATAATAAAAATTATTCACTAATGTAATCAAATCAAAATCACTGAAATTTGCTCGGTTGCAGAATTGTCGCTGTCATTATTTTTATTTTTTTATGACGAATTTTCCCCCCCAATCGCTATCGCTCAATTCTGCAAGTGATTATAATTTATTATCGCTGTTTTCTAGCTGCTCGAAAAACCACTTTTGACATAAAGGGACACTTTTGGTTGCTATGGGCAATCTACAGTTTGCAGGCAAAAAGAACAGTTTTTATTATATAAAATAACATGCAGGACACAGGGCAGACCACTAGGGACAAGGGGGGGTGTGTACTTTTTACATACAGTACAGTGATCTATAAGATTACAGTATACTGTATGTAATGTGTTTATTTACCTTTTTGAATATGGCGCCGTTCTCCGCCCCCGTGCGTCGTAACGTCGCAGGGAACAGAGATCGGCAGCACACAGGAACACTGTGGGAATCGAGCGAGGACGCCGCTCGCTCACACAGCGCGGTGGCATCGCAGGATCCAGGAACAAGGTAAGTAACTTTGTCTGTGGATGCTGCGAGGCGAGCCCGAGTCCGACTCGGGGATACCGCTTTTGGTAATGAAATCTTACCCCGAGCCAGACCCGGGAATACCGCCAGGGGGGTTAAAGGGGTTGTAAAGGTATATTTTTTTTCCCCTAAATAGCTTCCTTTACCTTAGTGCAGTCCTCCTTAACTTACCTCACCCTTCCATTTTGCTTTTATATGTCCTTATTTCTTCTGAGAAATCCTCACTTCCTGTTCTTCTGTCTGTAACTCCACACAGTAATGCAAGGCTTTCTCCCTGGTGTGGAGTGTCGTGCTCGCCCCCTCCCTTGGACTACAGGAGAGTCAGGAAGCCCACTAACACACAGCTCCTTTCTCTATCTGTAATGTAGAGAGCGTCCTGACTCTCCTGTAGCCCAAGGGAGAGGGCGAGCACGACACTCCACACCAGGGAGAAAGCCTCGCATTACTGTGTGGAGTTACAGACAGAAGAACAGGAAGTGAGGATTTCTCAGAAGAAATAAGGACATTTAAAAGCAAAATGGAAGGATGAGGTAAGTGAAGGAGGACTGCACTAAGGTAAAGGAGGCTATTTAGGAGAAAAAAATTACCTTTACAACCCCTTTAACTGACAATTGCGCGGTCGTGCGACACTGTACCAAAATAAAATGTGCGTAGTTTTCCCCCAGAAACAGAGCGTTCTTTAGGTGGTATTTGATCACTTCTGCGTTTTTTATATTTTGCACTATAAACAAAAAACGAGCGACAATTGAAAAAAAAAAAAAAAAACGGCAAAGTTCTGCTATAAAACATATTTAATTAAGAAAAATAAAAAAAATGTAATTTCTTTATCAATGTAGGCCGTATGCTGCATATTTTTGGTAAAAACTGAATCCCAATAAGCGTATATTGATTGGTTTGCACAAACGTTATTGCGTCTACAAACGGGGATGGGATATTTGAAATCATTTATTTTCGCTAGAAATGGCGGCGATCCGCGGCGTAGACCCCTTTCACACTGAGCCGCCCATAGCGTCGGTTAAACTCCGCTATTTTTATGGGGCGGATTTGCGGCACATTTCAGCCGATAGCGGGGGTTTTTTAACCCCTGCTAGCGTCCGAGAAAGGGTTAAAAACGCCCACAATGCGCTGCTGAAGCAGTGCATTGCGGGCGATATAGCCGCGCTGTCCCATTTCAATGGGCAGCAGTGGTGGAGGAGATGCGGCTAGCAGAATTTTTTTTACCGTCCTGCTAGCGCACCGCTCCAGTGTGAAACAATGGAGCAGCTGTTTGAGGGCAGATTGCAGGGGTTATTTTTAACGCTATAGCGCCTGCAATACACCTCAGTGTGAAAGGGGTCTTATAGCAGGACTGTGACAAATCAGACACCGAACTGACACTTTTGATACCTTTTCGGGTCCAGTGAGACTAAAACAGTGATCAATGCTAAAAATATGCACTGTCACTGTACTAATGACACTGGCTGGGAAGGGGTTAAAGGGTTTGTAAAGGAAACATTTTTTTTTTATCTTAATAGCTTCCTTTACCTTAATGCAGTGCTGTTTTCATGTCCTCATTGTTCGTTTTTTGCACTCAAGTTGCTGCAATTCTTCTCTGATCTCCACACTTCCTGGTTGTCTGTTTCCTGATGACCACAGCACTGGGAGCTTTCTCTCTGTGGTCACTAATCAAGGAGGTGTGATCACTGTGTGTCTAAAACCCCTCAGCACCAATCACTTTAATTTTCCAAACCATCACTGCCCTCTATTGGCTCTGTGGCTCTGTACATCAGAGAGACAGGAAACTGCATGCAAAATGAAACTGAAACTGCAGGTACATTATACGATTATGTTTTATCTATTTTTAATAGTTTTTAAAAGGAATCAGTTAACTATTATGTCTCTATACCCTGTAAACAGTCATTTCAGCAAAAAAAAAATATTTTCCTTTACAACTCCTTTAAAAAAATCGCAATAAGTGTTTATTGATTGGTTTGCGCAAAAGTTATGCCGCGTACACACGTCGTTTTTTAAAACGTCATTTAAAATGATCGTGTGTGGGCAAAACGTCGTTTTTTGTCTTCAAAAAAACGACCAAAAAAAAATTCCAACATGCTTGAATTTTTTGTGTCGTTTTTCAAAACGTCGTTTTTTGTTTCACAAAAAGTCACCGTGTGTAGCAAAAACGTTGTTTAAAACGACGTTTTTCAACCCGCGCATGCCCAGAAGCTAGTTATGAAGCGAGCTTCAATGGAAAAGAGTGGTGAACGTAACCTCGCTTTTTGTGAAAAAAATGATGGTGTGTAGGCAACATCGTCTTTGAAAGTGACGTTTCAAAAACGTCGTTTTTTACTTCACAGAAAACGTCGTTTTTTTTCATCACAAAAAATGATCGTGTGTACGCGGCATTAGCGTCTACAAATTAGAGGATAAATTTATGGCATTTTTATTAATATTTTTTTTTACTAGTAATGGCGGCAATCTGCGATTTTTATCAGTACTGCGACATTATGGCGGACACATCGGACAATTTTGACACATTTTTGGGACCATTGTCATTGTCACAGCGAAAAGTGCTATAAAAATGCCCCGATTACTGTGAAAATGACCATTGCAGTTTAGGAGTTAACCACTAGGGGGCTCTGAAGGGGTTAAGTGTGACCTCATTTGTGTTTTTAACTGAAGGGGGGCGGGGCTGGACGTGTGACGTCAGTGATCTTCTTTCCCTATATCAGGGAGCAGACGAATACTGCCACTGCCACTGTGAAGAACGGGGAAGGTGTGTTTACACTCACCTCTCCCCGTTCTTCAGCTCTTGTGCCCGATTGCGGGACACCAGCGGTGATCGGGTCCGCGGGTCCCGCGGGCGTGGTCACGGGGCTTCGGACTGGGTCACGCGCTCGAGACCCCACGGCTGGGCCTTAAAGAGACACGTACAGGTACGTTGATGTGCCCAGCCGTGCCATTCTGCCAACGTATATCGGCGCAAAGGGGTCCTAAAGTGGTTAAGACCATTGGGGGAAAGTAACGCCATCCAATGGTATAGAGCCAAGTGGGGGCCATCATTCCCTTACTTGACTCCATGCCTCGCAGGGGAAAGGACCTCATAGTTTCTGCCGCTACCGATGGCTCCAGTAAGCGGCGGGAAGGTGGTGGGCCGAATAATGTGATCTTGCGGCGAATCCGCCACAGAGACCACTTTTTTCTGAAAGCGGACCGGAAGTGGTTTATTGAACACGCTGAAGTTAGAAGCTGATTGGCTACCAGGCACAGCTGCACCAGATTTTGCGCTCTCCAGTTTTAGTAAATCCACCCCCACGGTTCTCGACGCAGCGGCCCCCGGTGTCTTCAGTAGTGGCGTGCAAGGAAGGCGTGTCGGGCCCGAGGCACTGCTTGTACGTGAAAGCAGCCGTCTGACACTTCAACTGCAGCCAAGGATATTTTAAACCTAGCTAAAGCACAAAGTAATTAAAAGAAAAAAGAAAAGAAAGAAAAAGAAGTATATAAACAAGAAAACAAAACCACAAGCATGTTTAATACGGTGTGGGCAGCTTGACTGCATTACAGTAATAAGTTAGAAGGATTAATTGGAGTTTAATAAATATTGAGCTTTTCAAGATGCAAAGTGTCCCGGGGGAGAAATGTTCCTCACATCCTGGTCTGCGAGTTCTGAGGGCACCCCGACCACAAGTTCAGCCATGATGTGCCCAGCGGTGGGAACTTCAAAGCTAAAATGTAAACTTAAAGCAGAACTTTACCCAAAACAACTAGGTAAAAAAAAAATGATGTTCTTTAGCAAGGAACATAAAATTCCACAATAATAATTATGCTACAAAAGGCTGCCATTTTTCTGAAGCCCCTGAGCAGCAGTAAATCATAAGGAAGAACAAACCTATCGATTTAACAGTTTAAAAAAAAATGTTACATTCCTGGAATACCTTAATGTACAGGTAAAGCTTGTTACTGCCACCCATTAGTGCCCATTACTGCCACCCATCAGTGCCCATCACTGCCAGCTATCAGTGCTACCTATCAATGCCACCTTTTAGTGCCAATTCTCAGTGCCCACCAGTGCCACCTAACAATGCCCTTCAGTGACACCCATCAGTGCCACCTCTCAGTGTCACCAAATAATGCCCACCAGTGCCACCTATCAATTCCTTTATCAGTGCCACTTAGCAATGCTGCCTATTAGTGCCCATTACTGCCACCCATCAGTGCCAATCACTGCCACCCATCAGTGCCCATGACTGCCACCCATCAGTGCCACCTATCAATGCCACCTGTTAGTGCCACTTCTCAGTGCCCACCAGTGCCACCGATCAATGCCCTTCAGCGCCACCCATCAGTGCCACCTCTCAGTGCCACCTATCAGTGCCCACCAGTGCAGGCTTATAGGTGCCCATCAGAGCAGCCAATCTGTGCCTATCAGTGCAGCCCATAGGTGCCTATCAGTGCAGCCCATCAGTGCCCATCAGTCTAGCCCATCAGCGTACATCAATAAAGGAGAAGTTATCCGTTTTCAACATTTTCTAACAAAATATTTAAAAAAAAAATCTGTATTTTTTATTTTTTTTTCTAACAAGAAATAAAAACCAGAGAGGTGATCAAATACCACCAAAAGAAATCTCTATTTGTGGGAAAAAAATGATAAAAATGTCATTTGGGTACAGTGTAGCATGACCGCGCAATTGTCATTCAAAGTGCGACAGCGCTGAAAGCTGAAAAAAGGCTCTGGGCGGGGCGGGGGGGGGGGGGTTAAGTGCCCAGTAAGCAAGTGGTTAAAGCGTACCTTTACCCATAACAACTTGACAAAAAAGAATGGCCCAGATTCATAAAGCAATTACGCCTGTGTAACTGGTGTTAGACAGGAGTAATTTCAAATTTTGCGCGCCGTATCACTAGTTTGAATCCTCAAACCATGATACGGCGGCTTCGGGCTTCGATCCGAGAGGCTTACGTCTTCGTAAGCCTTCGGATCTACGCTGCGATATTTTTGCGGCCGCTGGGAGGAGTTCGCGTCGTTTTGATGCGTCGGGATATGCAAATGTGTTTTTACGGCGATCCACGAAGATACGAGCGGTCTTCGCAATCGCTTACGTCTGTTTTTTTTTACGTACTGTTAGACCAGCTTTTTGCTGCTCTAACGGTGCGTAGCCCATGTTAAGTATGGCCGTCGTTCCCGCGTCAAATTTAATTTTTTTTTTTTTTGCGTAACTCGTTCGGGAATAGAAATGTCCGTAAACGACGCTACTCAAACAACGAATGACGTAACGATGTGATTTCGCGCAATGCACGGCGGGAAATTTGCGAACGGAGCATGCGCAGTTCGATCGCCGCGGGAACGCGCCTATTTTAAATCCTTCACGCCCCCTACTCGCGTAGATGGATTGCGACGGGAGAAATACACTACGCCGCCGTCGTTTACTGGACAAAATCTACCGGGATTCCACGTAGAGCCAGGTAAAAAACGGCGGCGTAGTGTATTTCTGATACGCTACGAGAATCCAATTCTCTCTGAATCTGGGCCAATGTTCTTTAGGAAAGTACAGATATTCCACATTAATCATACCTCCCAACTTTTTGAGATGGGACTGAGGGACACCTATCAGCAAATGTATGCAGGCATAGGACACTCCCCTTGCCATGCCCCCTTAAAGGAGAATTGTACAACAAAAAAGAAGATTGATTAAAACTACAAGGGCTTTTTTACCACTACTATTCCTTTATTTTGGCTTTTGGAATTTACAAATGCAGCAATTTAGAAGTCAGATGAAAGGTTTAGCGCTGGGAAATAATTTTTGATAGATAAAAAGTGCATTTTATATACAACTCTATAGATCAGACCAAAATGAGGGACAAAGGAGGAGGAATGGGAGACAGAGGGACATTGCTCCAAATCAGGGACAGTTGGGAGCTGTGTATTCATAATTATGCTACCAAAATGAACTTGTGCTGTAAACTGCCTCCAGCATTGCTCCTGTGTCTTCTTGCAGGAGGCTGCCATTTTGTTGAAGCCCTTGAAGAGCAGTAAATCATAAAGCAGAATTAAACGTATCGATTTAACATTTAAAAAAAAAAAAAACGTTACATTCCTGTCAAACTGTCAAATGACTGGTCTCATAACCAGGGCTTTTTTTCAGGGGGAAATTGGGGAAACTCAGTTCCACCACCTCTGGCTCAGAGCCTTTGGTGCCTACGCACTACAATCACTTGTAAACATAGAAGTCTGGTTTCTGTGTTTACAAGTGACAGCTCTGCACTCTGTGGGCCAGATTCAGGTAGAAGTTACGCGGCTTATCTGTAGATAAGCCGCTTAACTTCTAACCTACGCCGTCGTATCTTGTTTTCTGTATTCAGAAAACAAGATACGCCGGGATTGAGTTCAGATACGAGCGGCGTAATTGTATTTCGCCGTCGTATCGGAACTGCAATTTTAAAATGGCCGCTAGGGGGCGTTCCCGCTGATTTGCGCCGAGAATATGTAAATCAGCGAGATACGCCAATTCACGATCGTACGCGGGCCCGTCGCAGTCACTTTCCGACGTTTCCGTAAGGGGTTTCCCGGCGTAAAGATAAAGCAACAAAAAGCAGGCGCATCCTATGTTAAGTATGGCCGTCGTGACCGCGTCGAATTGAAAAAGTTTCACGTCGTTTGCGTAACTCGTCCGTGAATGGGGATTGACGTCATTGACGTTCATCGTCCGAATGTGGAGCATGCGCACTGGGATACATTGACGGCCGGCGCATGCGCAGTGCGTTCGCCGCGGGATCGCGCCTAGTTTAAATACTACACGCCCCCTACCCGCCCAATTTGAATTCCGCCGGCCCATTTTTGCTACGCCGCCGCAACTTTAGGAGCAAGTACTTTGTGAATACAGTACTTTCTCCTAAAGTTTCAGCGGAGTAACGTAAATGAGCAACGTTACGCCAGAATAAAGATTCGCCCATCTACCTGAATCTGGCCCTGTGTGTGTAACCCCCCTGAACTCTACACTCTGTATGTAATGCAGTCCTGGTATTTAATGCCCCTTTAAGACCCTTCTACTGTTTGTAAAAATCTGAACTGGGTTGTGGTCGAGTTCCTGCACCTATTTTCTGAGAAAAAAATCTTGGGTCGTAACTGATCACCATGGCCATTGCAGATCAAACAGAAGCTGCTTCCTTGGCTGTAAGGGATAGGAGGGTTTAATTCCACTTTAAAGTGGCTAGTATACTCTGTACTACCACTTCTACCTACAGGTAAACCTATAATAAGGCTTACCTGTAGGTAAAAAGAATATCTCCTAAACCTGTACGGTTTAGGAGATATTCCCCTCGCAATGCACTGCTGATTGCAGCGGCGCATGCGCAGCGAGGATCCTCGGTTAAAAGCCCGGCAGCCGCCGGACCTTGCCGGAATGAAGTCTCCCGGGTGCATGTGGGAGTGACAACATTGCCACTCCAGCCAATCACAGCGCCAGAAGACACGCCGAGGGAAGATGACATCTCCCTCGACGTGGACCAGGTAAGTTCCCCACACCTCGTTCCAAGGTAAGTATTTCATAATGAGCTAGTATGCGGTGCATACTAGCTCATTATGCCTTTTGCCTTTAAGGCTGCGGGTATACAACCGCTTTAAAGTTGTCAGCAGATTTGCCTCTACAATATGAGACGTGCCTAAAAATGGAGAGCAGCTGAGCATGTGCAGGATAAGACAGTGGGGTTGATTTACTAAAGGCAAATAGACCGAGCTTAGTAAATGAGGGAGAGTTCTTATGACTTCCATCATCCAATCACATGCAAGCAAAAAAAAATTTTTTTTTTTCCTTGCATATGATTGGGTATTCTTTGCAAAGTGAAGCTTTATCTCCTTTACTAACCTCTGGAGGAACTACACTTTGCAAAAGTGAACAATCTAGTGATCACTGATCATCGTTGAGATGTTTCTACAGCTTGATTGGAGTCCACCTGTGATCAATTCATTTGATTGGACATGATTTGGAAAGGCACACACCTGTCTATAGAAGTTCCCACAGATAACAGTGCATGTCAGAGCACAAACCAAGCCATGAAGTCCAAGGAATTGTCTGTAGACCTCGGAGACAGGATTGTATGGAGGCCCAGATCGGGGGAAGGGTACATAAAAATTTCTGCAGCAATGAAGGTCCCAATGAGCACAGTGGCCTCCATCATCAAGTTTGGAACCACCAGGACTCTTCCTAGAGCGATCTGGGGAAGATCTGGGAAAGGGCAAAAAAGAAACAAAAAAACTAAACAAAAGTTAAAAATGTGGCAGACCAAATGGACCACTTTGTCTTTCCTTCTTCTGTTACCCTCCTTTTAAGAATGTATTTCAGAAACTGTAAAAATTAACCTAAAACAACTTTGGTATTTTTTTTCTTTATTAACCACTTAAGGACCGCCTACTGCACATTTACGTCGGCAGAATGGCACGGCTGGGCACATCAACGTATATATACATTGGTTTTAGTACCCAGCCGTGGGTCGCGGGCGCGCGCCCGCGGGCGCGCGCCCGCGACCCGGTCCGGAGCTCCAGGACCGGGACCGCGGGATTCGCGGACCCGATCGCCGCTGCAGTGCGGCGATCCGTCCCTGGAGCGGAAGAACGGGGAGAGCCGTGTGTACACACGGCTTCCCCGTGCTTCTCTGTGGCCGGAGCATCGATCGCGTCATCCCTGTAATAGGGGGACGCGATCGATGACGTCACACCTACAGCCACACCCCCCTACAGTTGTAAACACACACATTAGGGCACACATTCCCTACAGCGCCACCTGTGGTTAACTCCCAAACTGCAACTGTCATTTCCACAGTAAACAATGCAATTTAAATGCATTTTTTTGCTGTGAAAATGACAATGGTCCCAAAAATGTGTCAAAATTGTCCGAAGTGTCCGCCATATTGTCGCAGTCACGAAAAAAATCGCTGATCGCCGCTATTAGTAGTAAAAAAAAAAAAATAACAAAAATGCAATAAAACTATCCCTTATTTTGTAAACGCTATAAATTTTGCGAAAACCAACCGATAAACGCTTATTGCGATTTTTTTTACCAAAAATATGTAGAAGAATACGTATCGGCCTAAACTGAGAAAAAAAAATGTTTTTTTATATATTTTTGGGGGATATTTATTATAGCAAAAAGTAAAAAATATTGCATTTTTTTTTAAATTGTCGCTCTATTTTTGTTTATAGCGCAAAAAATAAAAACCGCAGAGGTGATCAAATACCACCAAAAGAAAGCTCTATTTGTGGGAAAAAAAGGACGCAAATTTTGTTTGGGAGCCACGTCGCACGACCGCGCAATTGTCTGTTAAAGCGACGCAGTGCCGAATCGCAAAAACCCCTTGGGTCATTTGCCAGCGTATTGGTCCGGGTCTTAAGTGGTTAACTTTTAGATAGGTAGCAATAAATATATTTTTTTAGTAACTACAGTTATTATAGGCTTCAATAAAAAAAATAAAAAAAATGGACCTAGGAGGGTTAAAATTCATTTCCAAAGGATATGTTGTCAATGATGTCACCCTTTCACTTAAAGTTAAAGACCGCGCATTTGTTATACAGAAAAGTGTAGAAGAAAAAAATACAATTACCGTATATACTCGAGTATAAGCCAAGTTTTTCAGCAAATTTTTTTGTGCTGAAAATGCCCCCCTCGGCGTATACTCGAGTAAACTTTTTGAGCCTCATCTCCCGGATTTTGGGGACCCGGTACTGGCCGGCCGTAGGTTCCCTGGACCCCAAGCTTGGCACAAACGTAGCCTCTTCCTCTACAAGTGTGCAAAGTTTGTTGTTCAGGGGACCTACGGCCGGGGAGCACCGATTTTTCAAAGCCGGGCACCTCTTCCATAGACTCCCATGCTAAACAGTAATTTCTCCTGTGACTTTGGGGACCCGGTACCGGTCGGTCGTAGATCCCATGGACCCGGCCCTTGGCACACATATAGACCCAATGTGCAAAGTTTATTGCCTGTGGGACTTACGGCCGGGGAGCACTGATTTTTCAAAGCCAGGCACCCCTTCCATAGACTCCCATGTTAAACGTAAATCTAGTCATGGGCACAGTGAGGCATGGGCACAGTAAGGCATGCAGATGGACACAGTGGGACACAGTGAGGCATGGGCACATGGGCACAGTGAGGCAAAGTGAGGCACAGTGAGGCATGCAGATGCACACCCTAGGCCAGGGGTCTCCGAACTTTTTAAACAAAGGGCCGTTTTACTGTCCTTCAGACTTCAGGAGGGCCAGATCGTGGCCAACGGGAGTGGAAATTTTTCTGGCATCAGTAGGAATAAACATCACCACATTTGGTATTAGGTTAGAGATATAGTCCCACATCTTTGGTATCATGAGGAAGATCAGTGCCCTATTATTAGTGTCAGTATGATGCTCCATTGTTGGTGTTCTATTGCAGAATAGTGTCTTGTATCAGTGGGAGGATTAGTGCCCCAGGTGCCGTATAAAAGCAAGAAAAGGGCTGCAACCGGCCCCTGGGCCACAGTTTGGAGACTCCTGCCCTGCCCTCGAGTCAATACGTTTTCCCTTTTTGTGGTAAAATTAGGTGCCTCGGCTTATATTCGAGTCGGCTATACCTTATACGATATATAGTCATCATTCTTAAAGGGATGGAGACATGGAGACTGGGGCATTTTATATTTTTGGAAGCGGGGGGGGGGGTCATTTTTTTTACAAACAACATCTGTAGCACGGCGTTTCTCATACACCAACGCAGAATAAGGACGCAAACTATAACATTTTTGTTTAATAATGATGAGTTTTTGTATCAAAGTTGTCACAAAAATGTTATAAAAGGTGCTTTGCTGGTCATATATCTTTTATTTTATCTTCAAATAAAACCCAAGACCCATGGAGCATCTGGTTGGAGACTATAAAAAAAAAAAAAAAACCTCAGTGTTCACGCCTCAAAAAAAGATGATATTCTGAGAAGTCAAAGCCTTATCTTTTCTTTTTTTTTTTTCTTGGAATCATAAACACCCTCTGCAGAAAACCTAAGCGTTTTCCCCCATCTCTTATAGGATACAACACTATCATAAATCACACCACAGTAAATAGGCCCATTGTTGTCACCCTGCAAACATCGAGAGCAACTATATAAAAACAGAGATTTGTGGGGGTGCAGAAATATTTTCCCGCAGGATTAAAGAGATGTTTTATGGGTTCTGACACTCCACATACTACAAGTTATTCCAAGCTACTGTATCTCAAGCACATGACACTCAAAATATTACTAAACATTCTTTTTTTTTTTCTTGGAGTCGAACTTCGAGCATCTTCACCTTTATACCTTTGAGCACCTGGGGAGCTTCCATTACTCGGAGGTGCCCTTCTGGAAAACCTTAATGTGACACAAAGGGTTCACTTAAAAAAAAACAAAAACAAACATGTCATACTTACCTCCACTGTGCAGTTCGAATGTATTACTAGGCCCCACCCCCACGTCATTGGATTTAATTGACAGCACCGGGAGCCAATGGCTGTGCTGCTATCAATCTATCCAAAGAAGAGCCGAGAAGCAGTGGAGAGAGCGACAGAATCTGGTGCAGCTGTGCATGGTAGCCAATCAGCTTCTAACTTCAGCTTGTTTAATTAAGATTTGACAATTAACCACTTAAGGACCGCCTACTGCACATTTACGTCGGCAGAATGGCACGGCTGGGCACATCAACGTATATATACGTTGGTTTTAGTACCCAGCCGTGGGTCGCGGGCGCGAAGCTCCAGGACCGGGACCGCGAGATTCGCGGACCCGATCGCCGCTGCAGTGCGGCGATCCGTCCCTGGAGCGGAACAACGGGGAGAGCCGTGTGTACACACGGCTTCCCCGTGCTTCTCTGTGGCCGGAGCATCGATCGCGTCATCCCTGTAATAGGGGGACGCGATCGATGACGTCACACCTACAGCCACACCCCCCTACAGTTGTAAACACACACATTAGGGCACACATTCCCTACAGCGCCACCTGTGGTTAACTCCCAAACTGCAACTGTCATTTCCACAGTAAACAATGCAATTTAAATGCATTTTTTGCTGTGAAAATGACAATTGTCCCAAAAATGTGTCAAAATTGTCCGAAGTGTCCGCCATATTGTCGCAGTCACGAAAAAAATCGCTGATGGTCGCTATTAGTAGTAAAAAAAAAAAAATTAATAAAAATGCAATAAAACTATCCCTTATTTTGTAAACGCTATAAATTTTGCGAAAACCAACCGATAAACGCTTATTGCGATTTTTTTTACCAAAAATATGTAGAAGAATACGTATCGGCCTAAACTGAGGAAAAAAAATGTTTTTTTATATATTTTTGGGGGATATTTATTATAGCAAAAAGTAAAAAATATTGCATTTTTTTTTAAATTGTCGCTCTATTTTTGTTTATAGCGCAAAAAATAAAAACCGCAGAGGTGATCAAATACCACCAAAAGAAAGCTCTATTTGTGGGAAAAAAAGGACGCAAATTTTGTTTGGGAGCCACGTCGCACGACCGCGCAATTGTCTGTTAAAGCGACGCAGTGCCGAATCGCAAAAACCCCTTGGGTCATTTGCCAGCGTATTGGTCCGGGTCTTAAGTGGTTAATGTGGAATCAATGGTGGAGAAGGATGTGGGGTTTTGGTATATCATAAGCTTAATAATAACATGCAATGCCAAGCTGTGGTTTCCAAAGTTCTTTCTTTTATTAGGAGAGGTATGGACTCCAAATAGAGAGATATCATTTTGTACAAATCATTAGTAAGACCTCATCTGGAATATGCAGTTCAGTTTTGGGCACCAGTTCTCAAAAAGTATATCAGGGAACTGGAGAAAGTGCAGAGAAGGACAACCAAACTGATACAAAGACATTATTTGGTGGAAATTAAAGTAATCTTTAAAACGCTACTGGGAGAAATGCGGGGCTGCCATTACTGGATTGATGCTAGTTTGCTGACTGTCTCTAGCTTCACTATTTGCTTAATCACTGACCTGGGTCAAGCATGCAGCAAGCAAAGTCAGAATAATGTTAGAACTTACAATTTTCTTTCTTCCTCAGGGTCAGCGACTCAAGCTTTGATGCCAGGGGATCGGCATAATAGCCAGACACTCTGAATTTTCTAAAGGAGGAATTTCAGTTTACAAATTTTACAAACTGAATAGCCCAAAAAAGTTTTATTGGGGGGAAAAAAGGAACCAATAACTGTCTCTCTCTGGCACTGATATCTATAAACTTCCATGGGAGTTTTGGTTGGAAAGTTCTGAATATCTGGGGTTTACAAATTTTGAAGAAGTTTGGCTGAACCACAGTTGACCAAAGTTTTTAGAAGTTTGCTAATATCTACTTCGTAGAACAATGTAATATGTTAGCAGAAAGTCCAGTTCTTATTGTTATACTGCTTACAGATCGGTAGATGTTTCATCAGATGTGATAAAATGTCTGAGGCCTCGTACACACGACCGGTTTTCTCTGCAAGAACCAGCAAGAAAACTGCTGGCAGAGCTTTCTTACCGAGTAAACCGAGCGTGTCTATGAGGCTTTCAGGTTTCTCGTTGGGAAATCTGTCCAGAATCTCAACAAGAAAATTAGAGAACCTGCGCTTTAATTTCTCGTCGAGATTCTTGTCGGCCTGTTTCCAGACGAGAAACCTGAGAGTGTGTATACTTACCTGTCGCCGTGGAAACCTGTGCATGCTTAAAATTACTTTGACGCATGCGCGGTTGTTTCCAGGGCATAGGAAGGGTGAAGCAAGATGGCGGCGACGGCATTGAATGTGTCACCGCGTTCTTGCCGTTCACGGCAAATGTGGTTCTTTTGAAGTGTCAGTGTATACACTCGGGCGGCAAGAGATTCTTGCCAAGAATCTCGTCGGGAAAAACTAATTTTTTTCCTGACGAGATTCTTGCTCGTGTGTACTAGGTCTGAGAATCACTAGCTGTTGAGGTGTCCTCATCCCCAAAAAAAGAAGTCCCAGATGATAGGTAAGTTTAAAAGAACATGATCTCTTGTTGACCTTCTTCCTCATAAAGATTGAAAAGTTGCAGCAGAAACTAGAACCAGGGAGCTTAACGTGTGATCGTCATAGATAGAAGAAGCTTACAGGTGACGTACATTTCAGAGGTATTGGGTTGTTCCCTCTAAGTTTTCGAAAAAGTATCTCATGTGAGTAATTTTGTCTTATATAGGAATAGTTTAGCATGGAGGATTTTTGAGTTTAAAATTTCCAAATTTTCGAATTCTCTGCCAAAGGAAACTTGACGCAACAAGGGCTTTCACTTCTGATCACCATCTGTGTTGAGTACTTTCTACATCTAAGTCATTGGCATGGAAAAAGTGCAGAGCAAGTGAAGATCTACTGATCGCCATACTAATCAAGGCATGACACTCCAAAAGCTCTATAGTCAAAGAATCAGCATGGAAACCAGGTACAAGGCCGGCGCTACCACTAGGCTGACTAGGCGACCACCTAGGGCGCACTGCTGCCTATGGCGCCCAGCCGCTGGTTATTCTCCCCCACAGAGCTTGCACACAATCCACCAGCAGCACCCTGACATTGTCAAGCAGCGCCAACAGCCCCCCAGCGCGGCTTGAGTTCTCCGCTGCTCTGACATCAGTGTCACATGGCATGGGTCCCGGCTGTAACCCCCCAGGGCGCTCTCCACTCTGATGTCCTGGTGGAGTCACCGTGTGTCCAGAATCCCCTTGTATGCTCTCCGCTCCTGCCTCTGAGATGTTTTCAGAATCAGGCCGGCAGCAGTCCCTTCCTCTCCGCTCTGTTCTCATTGTGCGTGACATGTGTCCACAGTCCAGGACCGAGGCCGCTCTCCAGTGTCCAGCAGCGCACAGCGCCCCCCCTTTCTCCTGGCCATGTCAGTCTTGATGCGATGCATCATGGAATTTAGTGTGGTGCCTGGCAGCGGCTCCCCTGGCTTGGGGGACAGGTGGAGCCAGAAAGAGGTACCGTGTAACTATCAGAATGGTGTCAGTTTATTTTAACCAATACACCTCTGTGAGATTTACCTCCCTTCATGACCAGGCCATTTTTTAAGGTAAGTAATAGATTTTATTCTCTGCTTTGCAAGGAAAGAAAATACATTACTTCCCAGTTGACAGGACAAAGCTCTGCCTTGTTTACATAGGCAGAGCTCTGTCCTGTGTGTCTTCCGGACTTAATCCTGTATAATCACAGCAGAGCCGGGTCCCTTCCCGGGAATTCCGGATTGCGTACCTAGTACATGAGCTGGTGCAGGTGCCACCGTATATGTAAGTTAAACAGTCGGCAAGCGGTTAATGTTATTTTTGTCCGCCTGATTGCCTATTCAAAGAGAACACAACATAACTTTTTTTTTAATAAGGGAGTCACTTTGCTACTTGAACATCTTCTACTTTTATTTTTAGCCTAGGCTGCAGATGGGCAACGGTGAGGCTGCAGATGGTCACTGATTAGGCTGCAGATGTGCAATGATGAGGCTGCAGATGGGCAATAATGAGGCTGCAGATGGGCAATGGTTGAGACTGCAGATGGACAATAGTGAGGCTGTTGATGGGCACAGATCAAGCTTCATTTTTGGGCACTGGTGCAGCTGCAGATTAGCACTGATAAGGCTGCAGATGGTCACTGACCCTTATTTTGCTTCAAAGTACTGTATTTAAAATTTAAAGGAGTTGTAAAGTAAAAAAAAAAAAATCACCTTAATGCAATCTAAGAGTACAGATATCCTAAAGCAGCAGAAAATAATTGGGATTCCCTTGCAGTAGTAAAAAGTACCCAACACTTCTAGGAACCCATTTAAAAAAAGAGAAACAACATAATTATAGAAAGTGTTCTGTTGGCCCTACATTCATTCCTGGATTTAAGGGATTGAGGTTGATGTTTGAAGGGATTTTCCACACCTGATATTTACAATTATTTTGAGACTATGGAGAAATATGGAGGAATGAATGGTATATGATTACGTTACTGCCAATAAGAGATTAAAGGACAGTTGGTGCCTCCATAGTCAACAGTATGAATAGCATCAGAAAGCAGACAAGTAATTATTGTAGCAAACCATCATTTCATTACTTCCTATTCTGTAAAATACAAATCATTTTTCGGCATATTAAAACTGCCATGGTTTTGGGCGCAATCGTTTTCACAATGCAAAAGTCAACTCATCCAAAAATTTATCAGACCCAAAGAAATAAATCAAATTTTTCACACCGAAAAAACACGCCAAAAACATTGGCCCAGATTCATAAAGCAATTACGCCTGTGTAACTGGTGTTAGACAGGAGTAATTTCAAATTTCGCGCGCCGTATCACTAGTTTGAATCCTCAAACCATGATACGGCGGCTTCGGGCTTCGATCCGAGAGGCTTACATCTTCGTAAGCCTTCGGATCTACGCTGCAATATTTTTGCGGCCGCTGGGGGGAGTTCGCGTCGTTTTCATGCGTCGGGATATGCAAATGTGTTTTTACGGCGATCCACGAAGATACAAGCGGTCTTCGCAATCGCTTACGTCTGTTTTTTTTTTACGTACTGTTAGACCAGCTTTTTGCTGGTCTAACGGTGCGTAGCCCATGTTAAGTATGGCCGTCGTTCCCGTGTCGAATTTAATTTTTTTTTTTTTTTTTTTGCGTAACTCGTTCGGGAATAGAAATGTCCGTAAACGACGCTACTCAAACAACGAATGACGTAACGACGTGATTTCGCGCAATGCGCGGCGGGAAATTTGCGAACGGAGCATGCGCAGTTCGATCACCGCGGGAACGCGCCTATTTTAAATCCTTCACGTCTAGATGGATTGCGACGGGAGAAATACACTAGGCCGCCGTCGTTTACTGGACAAAATCTACCTGGATTCCACGTAGGGCCAGGTAAAAAACGGCGGCGTAGTGTATTTCTGATACGCTACGAGAATCCAATTCTCTCTGAATCTGGGCCATTGACCCTAAACCTAGCTAATCTTAGACTTAGCCCCTGTATATAATTCTTAGATATTACCCACTGATAAACTAAATTAAAATCGAACCCCGTAAACTGAACCTATTATCACAGTCCTGCTGTGCCAAGATTCATTATCTACTCAGCTATTATACGGATATTTATCACTGCTAAAAACAGCAACAGAGAATTTGACCCACAAAATCTGGTGCCAAAATTTTGCTCCAACAATTGCTCCGACCTGTTAAATGTCAGTTATTCTTCAGTTTACTATAGAGAAGTAGCCATGTAGACCTGACAACATGGGATGTATAGCTGGAAAAGTAATAATAACTGAGTTGTAACCAACCTAAAATATCCTTTGACAAAACACCTGAAAGGACTCCAATATATAAACAGAGCAGATTGAACTTATTCTAAGGATTCCTCGCAGTAGTAGAGTCTTCATTCAGTTCAATCAATTGATTCAGAAAGTTTGGGTTTTAAGTGATTACCCTTTTATTATTAAAGATACAAGCTTTCAGTAGTTGAATCCCTTCCCCAAATGATTGCATAATGAACACAGAATTCCCAAACGCTTCCATCGTTAGTAACTTAGGTTAGCGTTGACTTAAACTCAAATTTTCTGCAGTAAGGAATTCCTGAAAGTCACAACTTAAGCAGCTGTGAACTTTTTCTAGCAATGCCCAATTTTGGAGCGATTGACCTATGAAGTCATTGCTGAACTCATGACATCAATGCAATAATAATACAGATGCTCTGTGAAAAGTACAATAATTAGGAAGGTGAACACAGTTATAGCATCTTGCATTGCCATAAATAACCACCATTAAAGTTGCAAAAAAAAATTTGTGCCATTTTGAGCGTCGATTACAGTCGATGCTGATGACAGAATACTCCAGTTTGTGCTGAATTATCAATATCACAAAAGCTACTTTGGAATGCTTAAAGGTCTTTATGGAATCCCTCTGTTGGACTTTATATACTTCTGGGATACTGTATCTCTAGAGGCTGATTTACTAAGGCCTGAAGAGCGACACGTGGTGGGTGGCCTTTCAAGCTAGATTTTGCACTTTGCAAGCTGCTCCAGAGCTTAGAAAATGAGCAAAAGCTCTGCTGACTTCCATCATCTATTCACGCGCAAGCAAAAATGCACTTTTTTTATCTTCCTTCCACGTGATTGGGTACTTTTTTCAAAGTGAAGCTTCACCTCCTTTACTAAGCTCTGGGCCAACTGCACCGCAGAGTGCACAGTCGATTGGCCTTTAGTAAACCAACCCCGTTATATCACCTCCTCACTGTCTGTTTTAGTCCCTTAAAGCCCACATTGCACACCATTGTGGGGCGGTTGTGGCACAGCCAAATTCAGGTCGCATTTGGTGGGCATTATTGCACCCAAAATCAACAGCAGGTTCTGCTGCGCCATAATGTAAAGTGGAGATCATTTTTGCTGCACCACAATTTAAAGCCCTGGAATAGTTAAGGGGGAGTGGTTTGGAGGGGGCGGGCACACCTTACCACAAATGTAAAAAAGGCTTAGAGGGGTTGAGAATCTTCACACAATAAATTGTATATTCCTTAATTTTGCTTTTCACGTGATTGTATAATTGAAGTGAAAATTCACGCAATTTATTGTATGATATTTCTCATTTTTTTTTAGTACATCAGCCCAATTGTGTAGCAGAGCAGTGCTGAGGTGACCTAATTTCAGCCGCAGCATTTTAAATCAGATTTAGAAAATGAAAGGTTGCATAAGATGACTGAGAAAGTCCTAGCAAGGATGCCGCCATGCACGTGGAGTCTCTATTCTCTCCCTGTGTTTGGCCCTCCTCATTTGGGCATTCAGGTTTTCTTCCACGATCTAAATCATACAGATGGATTAATTGGCTTCTACTGTGGAGTATATCAGCCCCCTGGATCAATGAGTCCAACAAATTGCTGTAAGCAACACTTCCACTTTTATTTCCACCCGTTAAAATGTTCTATTGATGCCGCATTTTCCCTTGTGTCTCCAAGACAACATTCAGTCAAAAAACTGCAGCTCTTTGTGCACAGTAAAACTCTATTAATCGGAACAGAGTTTCTTTCTTATTTAGAGTAACTGCAAAATACCACAGGTTGAACCTAGGGATACAAAATATGATTTGTTGGAGGTTCACTCGCTATTTTCTGCCAAGTAGTCCAAGAAGGACACAAGAGAAGGACACAAGAGACTACACAGGCATACGTTTGATTGCAACAGAAACAGTAGTCAAATGTTGGCAACATTGTATCTGTATGGTCACACATTTGGGTGGAAACATAACCAACATTATCAGGAAGGGGTCAGAGAAACAGGCCTTCAGTCAAAGCATATGTTATAATGTTTCTACTTTTCTGAAAATTGCTTCGACCACCAGAGAAGGTTGACAGATATGAACTGTCTACATGTCAGAGGAGGACCAATTCCGTAAGATGTGGTTCTAATGGACACAATTTAATTTCTCTGCTAAATATAAGGAGATTCTAGAAGCACGTTCCTTTTGAGTTATCAAAAGTCCTGATAGCTAAAGAAAGTTGGTCCACTTTGACCACCAGAGAAAGTTGACTGAAATCAACTGTCTACATGTCAGAGGAGGGTCAACTCTAAACAAAATTAAAGATTCCATAAGATGTGGTTCTAATGGACAAAATGTAATTTCTCTGGTAAATATATGGAGATTCTAGAAGCATGTCCCTTTGAGTTATTAAAAGTCCTGATAGCTGAAGATAGTTGGTCCACTTTGACCACCAGAGAATGTTGACTGATATCAACTGTCTACATGTCAGAGGAGGGTCAACTCTAAACAAAATGAAAGATTCTGTAAGATGTGGTTCTAATGGACACAATTTTATTTCTCTGGTAAATATAAGAAGATTCTAGAAGTATGTTCCTTTGAGTGATCAAAATTCCTGATAGCTAAAGAAAGTTTGTCCACTTCGACAACAGAGAAGGTTGACAGATATGAACTGTTTACATGCCAGAGGATGGCCAACTCGAAACAAAATTAAAGATTCCATAAGATGTGGTTTTAATCGACAACATTTAATTTCTCAGGTAAATATAAGGAGATTCTAGAAGCATGTTCCTTTGAGTTATCAAAAGTTCTGATAGCTGAAGATAGTAGGTCCACTTTGGCTACCAGAGAAGGTTGACTGATATGAACTGTCTACATGTCTGAAGAGGGCCAACTCGAAACGAAATGAAAGATTCTGTAAGATGTGGTTCTAATAGACACAATATAATTTCTCCACTAAATATAAGGAGATTCTAGAAGCATGTTCCTTTGAGTTATCAAAAGTCCAGATAGCTCAAGATAGTTGGTCCACTTTGACCACCAGAGAAAGTTGACTGATATGAACTGTCTACATGTCAGAGGAGGGTCAACTCTAAACAAAATGAAAGATTCTGTAAGATGTGGTTCTAATGGACACAATTGTATTTCTCTGGTAAATATAAGGAGATTCTAGAAGCATGTTCCTTTGAGTTATCAAAAGTCTTGATAGCTGAAGATAGTTGGTCCACTTTGACCACCAGAGAAGATTCACAGATTTTAATTGTCTACATAACAGAGGAGGGCCAACTCAAAACAAAATGAAAGATTCCATAAGACCTGGTTCTAATGGTCCAATTTAAATTCTATTCTATTTAATAAGGAGATTCTAGAGGCATGTCTCTTTAAATCATCAAAAGTCCCGATAGCACATATATTATTATTTGTTATATGCATCCCCCCCTCTTTTTTACCCACATTCTTTTTTTTTCCCTTGTGTTCTCCAATACCCTATAATAAAAAAAAAGTTGCAGGGAATTTTGTTTTTATACCCCTGCAGACAAGTAAAACACCAACATCATAGGGCCCAGATCACCAAATAGGTCATTGGGTGATTCCTTTGGGATTTAAAGCTGTAAATGATTTCAGAATATTTTTTTGTCTTGACAGTCATGTAAAGCTGGCCATGGTTCTTGTAACCATGGTTTGCAGGAAAGAAAATTGATTGATTCCCCCATCAACAAAGTCAGTGTTGATGGGGAAATCCCTCCCATGGAAATCCCTCCCATGGAGTCATTGGGCCAGATTCAGATAGAATTAGACTATCGTAATAGAGTAATAGAAATACACTACGCCGCCGTTTTTTACCTGGCTCTACGTGGAATTCAGGTAGATTTTGTCCAGTAAACGACGGCGGCGTAGTGTATTTCTCCCGTCGCAATCCATCTGCGCGAGTAGGGGGCGTGAAGCATTTAAAATAGGCGCG
Organism: Rana kukunoris; assembly: GCA_029574335.1. Classification (NCBI taxonomy): domain Eukaryota; kingdom Metazoa; phylum Chordata; class Amphibia; order Anura; family Ranidae; genus Rana; species Rana kukunoris. Next base: position 10,388,256 of record CM056053.1, read on the forward strand.
TTCCCGCGGCGATCGAACTGCGCATGCTCCGTTCGCAAATTTCCCGCCGTGCATTGCGCGAAATCACGTCGTTACGTCATTTTTTCTTGAGTAGCGTCGTTTACGGAGATTCCTATTCCCGAACGAGTTACGTAAAAAAAAAAAAAAAAAATGTAAATTCGACGCGGGAACGACGGCCATACTTAACATGGGCTACGCACCGTTAGACCAGCAAAAAGCTGGTCTAACAGTACGTAAAAAAAACAGACGTAAGCGATTGCGAAGACCGCTCGTATCTTCGTGGATCGCCGTAAAAACACATTTGCATATCCCGACGCATCAAAACGACGCGAACTCCTCCCAGCGGCCGCAAAAATATCGCAACGTAGATCCGAGGGCTTACAAAGACGTAAGCCTCTCGGATCGAAGCCCGAAGCCGCCGTATCATGGTTTGAGGATTCAAACTAGTGATACGGCGCGCGAAATTTGAAACTACTCCTGTCTAACACCAGTTAGACAGGCGTAATTGCTCTGTGAATCTGGGCCATTGTATTCTTCTGGCAGGGGGGGTGGAACACAGTGATTATTGATAGCAGCTGTGACATCCGCTAGCAATAATTGCAATTAAAATCCAACAGTCAGGTCGTACCCAAGTTCAATCGATCATTCAACTTGGGTACATTTAGTCTGTCAATTAATGATTGGAATCAGTAGCGGCTGGTGCTCAATATTTGGGGGGGGGGGCAAATAAACCTGCCCCCTCACCACTCGCACTAACGACAACCTCCCCGCAAGAGAAGGATGGGAATGCGGCGATCCCCCGCATCCCCTCTCCCCGCAGTGGGATCGACAGGAAGGTGGATATCAGAGGCCTTACCGATTAGTCCTAAGACTGCCTGGCCAATCAGGTCTCAGGATCTGCTTCCTGATTGGCCAGGAGGAGAATCAAGAAGACAATAGTGAATATTAAGACAACTGGGTAAACCCAGGGCGCAGTGTTCTGCCCTTGGTCCATGTCCAGTAGTTGTAAATAACCTAATTGCCTATCACCTACATAATGTGTTGGTTAACTTGTATGAATGAGTGGAGGAATTTATGTGAACTTGATTTTGCTGTCAGCAAAATTTACCATAAATGGTTAATGGTTAATTATGCTAACTTAACTGCTTAGGTCTCATTTTTTTAAGTTAGAGCTGTTTTTAGGCAGGGTAGGGGATTTTAGGCAGGGTTTAGGCTAGTTATTATTATTATTATTATTATTAAACAGAATTTTTATAGCGCAAATAGTGTGCAGCGGTTTACAAAATGAAGGGAATGCATTACAGTTACAATACAACTCAATGCAGGATTAATCAGAGGGCCTTTTTGTTAAAGCTCAGAATCTACTTTATTATATATATTTTTTTTTATTCTTTGTACTATATTTAAATATAAACATATATATATATATATATATATATATATATATATATATATATATATATATATATATATATATATATATTGAGTGTATTCGATTCCTATTACTGCATTGCTGCTTCACATTTCTTATTTAATTTTTTTTTTGCTGTGTGCATTTTCTTTCTATAAGAAAATGTAATAATAATGAGGCTAATAAGTATCTATTTTTTGGCACCAGAACAGCTGAGGTATCATTTAAAGGATCCTACAAAATGCTCAAGAGCCAATTTAAAGGCTATTGCACCTTACAAAAAAAAACATACAGTACCTATTGACTCCAAAGCATTTTTCTCAAAATAGTGATATCTTTTGCAAAGTCTTCATATTTATGCTGGAATTTATGGTTTAAGGTATATTCATTTTACCCATCCCTATACACTTTGCTTTGTCTTTTAACCATATGATCATATGACTTCCTCGTCTTTTAAAGCCACTAGGGGGCGCACGCTCCCGCTGCGTTACTAGGAACACGATGCGCGTGCCCGGCGGCCGCGATGGCCGCCTAGGCACCCGCAATTGCCCAGTAACTGAGCAGGACCGTGGATCTCTGTGTATAAACACAGAGATCCACGTCCTGTCAGGGAGAGGGGACCGATGCTGTGTCCCTTGTACATAGGGACCCATGATTGGTCACCTCCCCAGTCAGTCCCCTCCCCCCCTACAGTTAGAATCAGTCACTAGGCCACACATTTAACCCCTTCCTCACCCCTAGTGTTAACCCCTTCCCTGCCAGTCACATTTATACAGTAATCAGTGCATATTTATAGCACTGATCACTGTATAAATGTAAATGGTCCCAAAAATGTGTCAAAAGCGTACAATGTGTCTGCTATAATGTTGCAGTCCTAATAAAATCGCCGCCATTCCTAGTAAAAAAAAATCATAATTATGTCCCCTACTTTGTAGGCCAGTGGTGCTCAACCAGTGGCCCGGGGACCACATGTGGCCCGCAGAGCCCTCTGACGTGGCCCGCAGAACCCTCTGACGTGGCCCGCAGCCTCCTGCTCTGGGAATGGCGGATCCCAGCCCAGATAGCCGGTCGCTGACCCCCCATCCCAGAGCATTAGTTTTGTGAATGAATCTAGTGGTATAGGAAGCAAGCGGCTCCAGTGCAGAGCTGCTTAAGCCAATGCTTCCTGTATAGCGCCAGCTCCTGTCATAGCCAGAGTGATACCAAATGCCTGGGACAGCAACAGCGGTGATACCTGAATGGAAGACTGGAATTAAAGAGAAGTTTATTACTAAAATCACAGTGTATATATAAGCATATCTGTTCTGTATTGATTACTATTCTGCTTTCAAACTTATACGCGGGTGCAGAGAAGTGGTTACCTTCAATGAATCAGACTTCTGTTATTACCTGCGGATTTGGTGTGCTTTCAGAAAGTGCACCACACTTGCAAAATATAATGGACGTCTATGGCAAAGTGCAGAGTGGACAAAGACCTGTCATCCGTCCGCGCCACTTTTTGGGGATGGTTACTAAGTCGCTTAAGTGGCCCTCGCTCTTCAAAAAGTTGGGCACCCCTGTTGTAGGTGCTATAACGTTTGCACAAAACAGTCACTATACGCTTATTGCGATTTATTTTTTTACCAAAAATATGTAGAAGAAGACGTATCGGCCTAAACTGAGATTTTTTTTTTTTTTTTTAATGGGATATTTATTATAAAAGTAAAAAATATTGTGTTTTTTTTCAAAATTTACGCTCTTTTTTTGGTTTATAGCACAACAAAAAAAACTCACAGGTGATCAAATACCACCAAAAAAAAGTTATATTTGTGGGGAAAAAAGGACGTAATTTTGTTTGGGAGCCACGTAGCACGACCGCGCAATTGTGAGTTAAAGTGACGCAGGGCAGGAAGGGTGTATATGTGCCCAGTAAGCAAGTGGTTAATAGCATAATGGTTATCAATCAGTGCTTTGTGGCACTGTGTTTGACAGGATTTGGGATGAGAGACAAAAACAAGAAAGTTGGTGATATTAAATTGCATATTACCTAGATAGCTTTTGTAGAAAATCTAGAAACAAAACCAGACATAAGGGATAATCATATTGCTGTCACCATTATTACGATAAGATACTCCCAAAATTGTTTTGCATTTTTTCTTTTAAATAGTATTGTTATATATTTATATATGTGTGCAGGGCTGGACTGGGACAACAATTTGGTCCTGGACTTCATCCAGACCGGCCCACTTTAATTCAATAAAATGCTGCCCCCCCAAAAAAAAATCACGCCCACCAAAAGGCCCTTACATCAATTATTGTATATCGTGAGAGGATGAGAGACAGGGGGAACTGAGAGACAGAGGACGAGAGCTGAGAGACAGAGGAGGGGTCTGAGAGACAGAAGAGGGGTCTGAGAGACAGAGGGGAGGCTGAGAGACAGAGGGGAGGCTGAGAGACAGAGGGGGGCTGAGAGACAGAAGAGGGGTATGAGAGACAGAGGGGGGCTGAGAGACAGAGGGGGGGGGCTGAGAGACAGAGGGGGGGCTGAGAGACAGAGGGGGGCTGAGAGACAGAAGAGGGGTCTGAGAGACAGAGGGGGGGGCTGAGAGACAGAGGGGGGCTGAGAGACAGAGGGGGGCTGAGAGACAGAAGAGGGGTCTGAGAGACAGAAGAGGGGTCTGAGAGACAGACGGGGGGGCGTTGAATTTTTTTATTTTCTTTTAAACGGCCCAATGAGCCATCGGCTGAGAGACAGAGGAGGGGTCTGAGAGACAGAGGGGGCCTGAGAGAAAGAGGGGGGGGCTGAGAGACATAGGGGGGCTGAGAGACCGAAGAGGGGTCTGAGAGACAGAAGAGGGGTCTGAGAGACAGAGGGGGGGCCGTTTTTCTTTTAAATGGCCCACTGAGCCATCGGCCCACCGGGAAACTCCCTGTAGTCCCGATGACCAGTCCATCCCTGTATGTGTGTGTTCTGTATGTTCTGTATATGTATATATGTATTTTTTGTAGGGCTGTTACTGATTAAAATTTTCGTGTTCGATTAATCTTTTTTTTATTTTTATTGATTAATGGACTAATTTCGATTAATTATAAAGCACATACAGATCCAACTACTTTTAGCTGATCTCCTTGCAGGCTGATTCCCAGTGCAGCTCCAACCACTGGAAAAATGGAGAGCAGGATACAAAAAACACACAAAGGCAGCGCTCGATGGGAATAGCATTAAAACTTTTTAAAAGTCTTTAAGTAGGTAACAAAATAAATATTGCACTGGAGATAAAAATCGATGTAGCTACATAAACTGTAAAAATGGTGCGAGTAATACCAAACTGTAACAAAAGCAGTCATAAAAACTTGTAGCTAAGTATGATACTGGTATAAAAATGTGTACAACAAAATCACTGCTGAATCCAGATGGGGAGGGGGGTTAATATCAGTCCGTTGGCATGTAGATGTCCCGTGAAGGGAACTATCACAACTCCCAGTGGATGGATGTAGAATCCCAGTGATAGAGGGAAGTAATAGAGGGAAGTGTAACAGCCCTTGCGTGTGGCAGATAGTAAGGTCCCGCCGTCATGCAGATATGAAGGCACAGCAAAGGAGCCCTTCAGATGGACACGGCAAGCCATGTCACCGTGATGTCACCAGATCTCTGACGGAACTCCCTGAAGACCCGGAACCCGGCGGAGAGGTGAGTACCGATCAAAAGAATTTATGATTAATTGAGGAATTAATAGTTAATTTCCACAGCCCTCATTTTTTGTTTTATTAAACTAAAAATGAAATAGGTTCTGGTGATTTTATTTGAAAAATGCTTACCAATTTCTTTATCGTCAATAAAATTCTTGGGTACCAGAAAGAAAGCTTACCCAAAAGTTTGTTCCCTTTTAAGCGGCCTATTTGCTCCCTATTCACAAAATGTGAGCACGCCTACAAAACATTATCTGATACACTGTAAAGCTGGCTGCCGCGTTGTAGGCAATTTTTAGTATATGTAGAATTTAAAAGAGACATATTTTTTCTCTATAGAAAATGTCAATGATCTTTTAATGCTTGCAAAGAAATTCCACTAGATCTAATTAAAATACCCATACAAGCTCATTATCACCAGAATGGTAAAACAGACTCTTCCCGAATATTGTACATGATACTCTGACCCATCATGAGCTGTGTAATGAGGATCTAACAATCTGCTGGCTGACCTTACACTGATGTGCGTACAGACATGTACACTTTTAGTACAGGATCTTGTGCGTCTATGTTCTTAGCTGATGCAAATATAGATCTTTACTAAGACAAAAAAGTTAACCAAAAAAAAATTAAAATAAAATAAAAACATATATAAAAAACAGGCAGTCTCGATGGACCACTTGGTCCTTTTTCTGGCGTCACTTTTTAATGTTCCTATAACATGTTGGGAAAGAATAAGTCATGGGATAAATAAAGTGGACGCATGCGGTAAAATTATTTGGGAATTCAAAATATAAATTTTTCCTGAAAAAATTAACTCAAGCTGAGTGAACATTTTTCACTGCCGTAGTAAATCAGCCCCATTATGTAGTTTTACTCACCCGAGCCCTAAACTGAGGCTACATGTAAAAAAGCAGTGCAGCGCTAAACACATAAATAAAATAAAATAAAATAATGTCCAAACAATCAAAGTGGAAGAGCCACAGAGATTATGAGGCCTCTTGGATGGTCAATGGGGTGCTCAGGTCAATCACCATAGAACACAGCAAACGTGTTTCCTCCACCAGAAGTACAAACCGCTCACCTGAACATATGGACCTCTGTGTGAACAGCAGGTCAATCACGCTGGTAATGGTGAAATTATTCTTTTCTCCAAGGTCGTCAGATGATGGATGGTCACCAGACACACTCACAAATGGAATAAGGTCATGGAAAAGTATAAAGGAAACACATAGTGCTCTCCATTTGATCAAAAAGCAATACAAATGTACCGGTATTTTAAAAAAGGTACTCACAAATAAATCACTATGTCCTAGTGCATAGAATGTAAGCGTACAAATATAAAAAAAACAGGTAGGTGGCTGTCCTGACATCAATAAAAGCCCCCCTATACTGAGGCTACAAGCAAAATACGTACACATAACGCGATACAGTTTGAGCAATACAGAACCCCAGACTAATGATGTTTTTCCCAGATGTTTCCAATGTCAAAATATTTGCACAACATCCCCAAGCAGAAATATCCGGAAGCAACTCTCAGCTAATAAAAAGACAATTCAATGACAATTACAAGCGTTATTGCTTGCTGGGTTTAAAATGCGAAGCACGAGTTACTATTATCAATATTCTTATTGGTTTTGTGGATCTCAATATTCAATATTTTTATTGGGTTTTTCTTCTACGTAAAATCCAGTATCTGCTCAAATGTAAGTGGCAGATGGTGCTGTGACTGTTTTCTGATTTTATAAACATATGTGTATAAGAAATGAAGGTGTCTGTAAATTATAATTCCCTGAAATACGTTAATCCCTGTATAAGGGCTCGTGTAAATGGAGGTCCATATCAAACTCAGCCTTTTCCTATTGAACAAAGTGCTACTCAAAAGCATTGATGTGAATGCAAATGTTGAGTTCGAGAAAAATTTAAAGGTTGTTTTTGACTTACTTTTTTTTCCTAAAATTTCATTTTTTTATTACTTTTCAATTTCGATACAATTATAGTCATCAAACAGTAGACAACACTAAACAGTAAAACGCAAAACAAAGATACCGCAGCACCGGTGGCTACTATAACAGTTCCAGTAATCGGCCATACACAAATTGAAATACAGAACCATACAGTGAGTATGAGATACTTATTGAAGCGTCACACAACACACAATGAAGGGCAATCCACATACATAATCAAAAAATCACATGTGTCCCCGGTACCTTCAAAGGACAAAGGGGGCCATCACAAACAAACTAATTATGGAGATTTAAGAAGAGGTCATAAGAGAAACACGAAGAAGATAAACTATGCAGTATAGTTAACCAACCATTCCATTTAATCAGATAGTAGATGTTTTAATTAACCCAGCCACCCCAAACCCTATTACATTTAGTAGGTACTCTATTTGCGTAGGTAGCTTTATAAAATGGCAAAGCCTTATTTATTAAGGCCTTCCAGGCCGATAAAGTTGGTGCATCAGCTTTTTCCCAGAAAAGGAGAATAAGGTGTTTGACTTACTTGGACCGCAATTTAATCTTACCTCAATGGGGCCTTCTACATCAGAAGAATCCCAATGCAAAGTAGATCAAACGCAGCCTCTGAACTGTTGCCTACACCGATCCATTAATGTCAATAGGCATATACTGACCTGTGTTTAATTAGTATTTCAAACACACATCATCTTTATGAGCACAGTAATAGGAAGTCAAATCTATGTCTATGAGCTTCTTAAGGCCTGGTTCACACATATGCGAATTGGATGGGGGTTTCCCTCCATCCAATTTGAATTACAGGAGAGCATGACCGGCTCTCAATGGAGTCGATTCACACAGCTTTGGGGTGACCGCGGTCCACTTAAAAAAGGGTCATGTGCGTCTTTGTTTCTGATTCAGGTGTGAATTCAGGCCAAAATATGAACCTGATTCGCACCTGAATCAGTAAACAAGGACGCTTGCTGTAAACCACGGCCGCAGCATATGTGAACCCAGCCTTAGATAAGAGTAGATGTGTCTAACAAATTTATCTGAGATGGCTATGGCAACTTCACTTATGACCAATCACCACTTATGGCCAATCACCATCGTTCCCCTAAGCAAAGGCGGAATTGTTTGCCTTGCACATAAACAGACAGGCTTCAGCAATATAAGCATGAATGTGTATAGGCATATATTCCCCATTAAAAAAACAAAAACATTTTAGTCAATCTACTTTTGCCTGAAATAGATAGACTATAGATATAGATAGATAGATAGATAGATAGATAGATAGATAGATAGATAGATAGATAGATAGATAGATAGATAGATAGATAGATAGATAGATAGATAGATAGATAGATAGATAGATAGATAGATAGATAGATAGATAGATAGATATTATTACATTATTCCCCCCGTTTAGACCCCTGATATTTCACCAAAGCTCCCTAAGGTCCACTGCCCTACTAACACCAATCTCTGCTTTAATAACACTGTCCACTGCTCTACTGACACTGTCAGTATATATACACATGTACACACAAAAATGTGTTTGAGCTTTGGGGCTTTGGGGTGCACAACTATGGAATAGCCTATTTGTGTTTAATAAAATACCCCCGATGTGTCCGTTTTAGCCAAGGGCAGTGCTTATAGGTAAGATTGTGAGACTATGGTCACTGCCAATCTTATAGGAAAGAAAGAAAGAAAGAAAGAAAGAAAGAAAGAAAGAAAGAAAGAAAGAAAGAAAGAAAGAAAGAAAGAGATAGAGAGAGAGAACAAGAGACAAAGAGAGAGAGAGGGGGAGAGGGTTAACAAGAGAGAGAGAGAGGGGAGGGGGGAGAAAAGCGAGAGAGAGAGAGAGAGAGAGAGAGAGAGAGAGAGAGAAGGAGTAGGGGGAGAGAGAAAGAGAGAGAGAGAAGAGAGAAATCGAGAGAGAAAGAAATAGAGAGAGGGAGGGGAGGGGGAGCGAGAGAAAGCGATAGAGATAGAGACAGAACGAGAGAGAGGGAGAGCAAAAAGGAAAGAAAGAAAGAAAGAAAGAAAGAAAGAAAGAAAGAAAGAAAGAAAGAAAGAAAGAAAGAAAGAAAGAAAGAAAGAAAGAAAGAAAGAAAGAAAGAAAGAAAGAAAGAAAAAAAGAAAGAATATTGAAGATTGTTGAAGAATATTCAGATGTACATCGCCTTACTGTATGCCCTTTGGCCCAACTTCTGCCCTAAACACAAACACTTTTGTATCGTATTTTATGTTGCCAAAGGAAAGAAAGTAAGAAAAAATAAAGAAACAAACAAACAAAAAAAAAATAGAAAGAAAGAAAGAGAGAAAGATAAGAAAGAAAGAGAGAGAGAAAAAGAGAAAAAAAAAAGAAAGACAGAATATTCTGAGATATTGAAGATTGTTGTAGATTATTCAGACCTGCATGTACAATCTCCTTATGCCGTTTGGCCCAACTTCTTCCATAAACACAAACACTTTTAGATCATATTTTATGTTGCCAAAGGAAAGAAAGAAAGAAAAAAGGAAAGAAAGAAAGAGAGAGAGAGAGAAAGAAGGAAAGAACGAGAGAGAAAAAGAAAGTAAAAAGGAAAGAAAAAAAGAATGAGCGAGAGAGAGAGAGAGAGAGAGAGAGAGAGTTGTTTATGTAAGTGAGATAATCACAATATGATCACTGCCAGTGTTATATCATAACGAAGAAAGAAAGAAAGAAAGAAAGAAAGAAAGAAAGAAAGAAAGAAAGAAAGAAAGAAAGAAAGAAAGAAAGAAAGAAAGAAAGAGAAAAAAGGAAGGAAAGAAAGTGAGAGAAAAAAGGAAGGAAAGAAAGAGAAAAAAGAAAGAGATAAAAAAAAAAAAAACAAAGAAAGAAACAATATTGAAGATTGTTCAGACATGCATGTACAACCTGACATCTCCTTATGCCTTTTGGCCCAACTTCTTCCCTAAACACAAACACTTTTGTATCGTATTTTATGTTGCCAAACAGTTTTCCAAACAAGCTGAAGAAACCAATAAAAGACAACACAGTCCCATAAAGTTTAAAAGGTAATCACTGCACTACTATTTACAAAGAACTACTGGAGGTAAAAATAAAAAAATGTAAGTCTTGCTGCTGAGCACTGGTATGTGTTCCCGAAAAAAAAAAAGGTGCAGCGCTATCTTACTACTATTATTGTTAAGTTATTGATTAGCAAGATAGCGCTGCACTATTTTTGCTTTTTAGTCCTTTAAAGTTACCTAGAAATCAAAAAAAATATTATGCGCCGATAAATTCTCTCTAACATGGCCGTCTCCAAATCTAGTTTTTTTACAGCAAGGAATATGTAAAATAAACTTTCCAGAGCTAAAACACATTGGAAAGCACGAATAAAGATAGAAAATTAAGAAAAAAGAATAAAAGAAGAAAACATGTTTTTATCACAGTTATTTAAAATTTGAAGGTAATGCAGCTTCTCTCTGGAAGGACGACCCTAGCAATAGGACAAGGAAGATCTGCGTGTTGTTGTTGGGTTACCAATCTGCTGAACGTAATGTGACTTTTTTCCTCCTGGCTCAGGCAATGTTGAATGCTGACATACACCACGTCGTTAAATGTATAATCCCTAGTCCCTATTTTCTGTGGAGGGCAAGGAGGACACCTCAAAAACTATGGAGATTTCTCAGCAAGCTGAAATATGCATGACTGATAACTAGCAACTCTTGTGTGTTTTTGTTTTTCCACTACTATGTTACTATTGCTAGATTTTCTGGTAGTGAAATGTTGCCAGTCCTGTGCCATGTTTAGGGGCTTGTTTAACAGGGTCAAGAACAATGGATACACACCATAAACTCTCCGGGACCAATCAGAATCTCACACCACCCAACTTTCCGAGACTGGAAAAATCTTGTAATGCCAGAATTTTTAAGCGAATGATCTATGTAGTCCCACATCACTTTTATTATTTAGGTCAGAAAAGAAGAGAGATGACTCTTAGTTACTCATGCGCACTTAAAAACACATTTACAGCCCCAAAGGTATTATAGAGAGAAATATTACGAAGAATTGTTAGAGAAATAAAAACACTTGATTGGTTACTATGGGCATTATTACAACTTTTCTTTTGAGCTGCTTCCTTAAAATAAATCCTGGAAGATTTGTACATAAGATATAAAAAAACTTGTAGGCAACTCCGGGACTCCAGGGAAATAGGACTGCCCTTTGAAAGTCCAATAGCTGGAGGCTAGACAATCTCTTCTTCACTGGAAGTTAAAACTGGTCACCGTGGATTACTAAACTGTGCATGTAATCATTTCTCTTTGTACGGGATTATTGGAGTATTGAAACATGTTAGCCATTGATTAATGCTGAAAGTTTGGAGTTTAAGTGATTTTTTTTTACTTTATTGGCTGACTTAAGTTATTAAAGATTCAAGCTTTTGGGATCTCTTAAGCCAGAAGAAGGAATCTATAAGACATCCTGGAGGCTTGAGGCTTTAAAAAGTTACGTTAGGCAATAAAGGGGATCATTCCAGTCCTAACTTACTGGTTTATTGAACATTCCAGTGTGTGTGTGTTAAATAATTCTGCAAATTCATCAGCGAATCCTGACTCTACTAGGCTCCTGACTCCATTAAGCTCACCTCCTTCCCTTTTTAACTCACTACCCGTCACCACTTAACTCACTTAACTCACCATCCATCTATATTTAACTGACCATTCTTTCCTGTTTAGCTCACCATGCATTTCCATTTAACCCACCGTCCTACCTGGTTTAACCCACCATCTGTATACATTTAACTCCTTATATAATCCCATTCAACTTACCGTCCCACCCCACCCTTTTAAATTCACCACCTTTCCCCATATAACACACCATTCTACCTTAACTTACCATGTTTCTCATTTTAATTTACGCCTCTTCCCCATTTAACCATCGATCAAAAAACAAAAAAGGGGAGGAAAAAGGGGGGAGCACTCACATTTGCCACATCTGTAAATTTAGAAGACAAAAAAAGGAGCAATTACTCGAGGGAACGGTAATTGATGGTCCGATTTTGGAGGCAAGACAGGAATATATAAAAAATATAAATTTGATTACAAAATTGGAAATTTAACAAGAAACAATAAAGATAATAAAACCATATAAGATATATAATATATATGGACAATATCCTCTGTACATCGATGACGATGTACAGAGGATATTGTCCATATATATTATATATCTTATATGGTTTTATTATCTTTATTGTTTCTTGTTAAATTTCTAATTTTGTAATAAAATGTATATTTTTTATATATTCCCGTCTTGCCTCCAAAATCCGACCATCAATTATCATTCCCCACCATCCATACACCTTACCGTATTGTCTGTGCCCATTCAACTCACTATCCTACTAAACTTACCATCTGTCTCCATTTAATTCACCACCCTTGCCCATTTAACTCACTATCCTACCCTAACGCACCATCTATCTTTAATGCACCACTCTTCCTTATTTAACTTACCATCCTACCCTAACTCACCATGCGCCTCTAATTCACCACCCTTCCCAATTTAACCACCTATCCTACCCTAACTCACCATCTGTCTCTTTTTAAATTACCACCCTTCTCCACTTAACTCACCATCCTACCCTAACTCACCAACAATCTCCATTTAATTCACCACCCTTCCCTATTTAACTCACCATCCTTCCTTTACTTACCATCCGTCTTCATTAAATTCACCACCCTTATCCATTTAACTCACCATCCTACCTTAACTCACCATCCATCTCTATTTAATTCACCACTCTACTTTACTTAACTCACCATTTAATTCCCCACCCTTCCCCATTTAACTAACTATCCTACCCTAACTCAACAACCATCTTCATTTAATTCACCACCCTTCCATATTTAACTCACCATCCTACCCTAACTCACCATCCATCTCAATTTAATTCAACACCCTTCCCCATTTAACTCACCATCCTACCTTAACTCACCATCCATCTGTATTCAATTCACCACTCTTCTTTACTTAACTCACGATCCGTCTCCATTTAATTCCCCATTTAACTAACTTTCCTACCCTAACTCAACAACCATCTTCATTTAATTCACCACCCTTCCATATTTAACTCGCCATCCTACCCTAACTCACCATCCATCTCAATTTAATTCACCATCCTTTCCCATTTAACTCACCATCCTACCTTTACTCACCATCCTTCTTCATTTAGGTAGCATAATCCTGCTCGTTCTTTTGACTGAAAAAACGTTGAGGAATCCGGAAATATCTTAATATGTGAATGTAAAAATATATGTGCACTGTGTGTGCAAATGTACTGATTACAATATATTTTTTAGTTGATACTTTTTTATTTATTTTCTTTGTTGTTTTTGGTTTGTTTGTATTGTTGTATGAAAAATGATAAAACTTTCAATATTTTTTTTTTTTAAAAAGAAATATATATATGTGCATACAAGTACCTGTAATAAATTAATAAATAAATATCCACCTGTGCTTATTACCTCTGGCAGCTTAAATCTAATTGGCTATGCCAGGACTTCCAACTCCTATCACTAACCAAACAAAATAGTCACAACTCACTGATGGAAGGATTATACTTTGTATAACTTTGTATAACTTTTCAGTTTAGCCTTTGCTTACAGTAACTGCTTTGATTATGTGCTTTTTTGAATATTTTCATAAACCGCCATCCCTACAAAGTGAAATAGCACCATAAAAAATTCCTTCTTCACTTTCCTACCAAAACTGAATCCCAACAAAGCAACGTTCCCTCTCCAAAAAGAGCATTTGAAGATTGCCAAAATTATAAATTTCCTTTAGGTTGGTTGGTGTATGGATTGATGTCACCTAAAATTCCCTTTCGGCACAGCTATGGTAAATAATTGTTGGTGGTGACCATTCTCTAGAGCGTTCGGCTTTTGGTGGATATTTCAAGAAAAGGCTCCCAGTTATTGATTTGATTTTCACTGCTGGCGGCTTAACAATGGCAGTAGAAGCATACAAAGTATAAATGAATCCACTATCGTCTCAGGCTGCTCTTTAACGCTATACAATATCCCTTTACAATACTGCACATGCTTTACAATGATGGTGACCATTCTCAAGAGCTTTCGGCTTTTGGAGGAAATGTGAAGAAAAGGCTTTCAGCTATTGATTTAACACTGCATACTATTTAGCAATAGCAGTAGAAACATAAAAAGTATAAGTGAGTTCCCTGTCATCTCAACCCACTCTACAATGCTGTACAATGCCCCTCTTCAATGTTGTACATGCTTTACAATGATGGTGACCATTCTCAAGAGCTTTCGACTTTTGGAGGATATGTCAAGAGAAGGCTTCCAGCTATTGATTTTCCACTGCTGTCTGCTTTGCAATGACAGTAAAAACCTTAAAACCCTAAATTCCCTATCATCTCAACCTGCTTCACACTGCAAAGCAATGCCCCTATAAAATGCTGTACAATATTAGTGACCGTTCTTAAGCTCTTTGGGAGGAGATGTTAAAAAAAGCTCCCAGCTATTGATTGCAGACTGTTTAGCAATAGCAGAAGAAACGTAAAATGTATGAGTGAGTTCCCAGTCATCTCAGCCCTCTCTACAATGCTGTACAATGCCCCTCTACAATGCTGTACATGCTGTACAATGATGGTGACCATTCTCAAGAGCTTTCGACTTTTGGAGAATATGTCAAGAGAAGGCTTCCAGCTATTTATTCACCACTGCAGACTGCTTTGCTATGGCAGTAAAAACCTTAAAAAATATGAATGAAAATCCATGTCATCTCAACCCGCTTTACACTGCTGAGCAATGCCCCTATACAATGCTGTACAATATAAGTAACCGTTCTTAGGATCTTTTGCAGGATATGTCAAGAAAAGGCTCCCAGCTATTTATTTACCACTGCAGACTGTTTAGCAATGGCAGTAGAAACTTAAAAAGTATGAGTGAGTTTCCGGTCATCTCAGCCCACTCTACAATGCTGTACTTGCTGTACAATGATGGTGACCATTCTCAAGAGCTTTCGACTTTTGGAGGATATATCAATAGAAGGCTTCCAGCTATTGATTTACCACTGCTGTCTGCTTTGCAATGGCAGTAAAAACCTTAAAAAGTATGAACGAAAATCCCTGTCATCTCAACCCACTCCACACTACTGAGCAATGCCCCTATACAATGCTGTACAATGTTGATGACCGTTCTAAAGCTCTTTGGGAGGATATGTCAAGAAAAGGCTCCCAGCTATTGATTTACCACTGCAGAGTGTTTAGCAATGGCAGTAGATACTTAAAAGGTATGAGTGAGTTCCCTGTCACCTCAGCTTGCTCTACAATGCTGTACATGATGTACAATGTTGATGACCGTTCTCAAGATCTTTTGGAGGATATGTCAAGAAAAGGCCCCCAGCTATTGATTTACCACTGCAGACTGTTTAGCAATAGCAGTAGAAACTTAAAAAGTATGAGTGAGTTCCCTGTCATCTCAGCCCACTCTACAGTGCTGTACAGTGATGGTGCCCATTCTCAAGAGCTTTCGACTTTTGGAGGATATGTCAAGAAAAGACTCCCAGCTATTGATTTACCACTGCAAACTGTTTAGCAATGGCAGTAGATACTTAAAAAGTATGAATGAATTCCCTGTCATCTCAGCCCAGTACATGCTGTACAATGATGGTCACCATTCTCAAGAGCTTTCGACTTTTGGAGGATATGTCAAGAGAAGGACCCCAGCTATTGATTTACCACTGCTGTCTGCTTTGCAATGGCAGTAAAAACCTTAAAAAGTATGAGAGAAAATCCCTGTCATCTCAACCTGCTCCACACTGCTGAGCAATGCCCCTATACAATGCTGTACAATGTTGATGACCGTTCTAAAGCTCTTTGGGAGGATATGTCAAGAAAAGGCTCCCAGCTATTGATTTACCACTGCAGAGTGTTTAACAATGGCAGTAGATACTTAAAAAGTGTGAGTGAATTCCCTGTTATCTCAGCCCAGTACATGCTGTACAATGATGGTGACCATTCTCAAGAGCTTTCAGCTTTTAGGAGGATATGCCAAGATAAGTCTTCCAGCTATTGATTTACCACTGCAGAGTGTTTAGCAATGGCAGTAGATACTTAAAAAGTATGAGTGAATTCCCTGTCATCTCTGCTCACTCAATGATGTACAACACCCCCCATTGTATAAAGTCTTTATTTTGCCTCTATATGCCAGTTGATGCTCCAATAATTAAATGTATGATTTTAAAAAGTACAACTTTCTGATGTACTCTAGAGCTTTTTCGGGCATGGACTCTAAGCTATATGCACCTTGCCCATTAGCACACAGAGGCTGATTTATTAAAACTGGAGAGTGAAAAATCTGGTGCAGCTCTGCAAAGAAACCAATCAGCTTCCAGGTTTTATTGTCAAAGCTTAACTGAACAAGCTGAAGTTGGAAGCTTATTGGCTACCATGCACAGCTCCAGTTTTAGTAAATTTACCCATGTGTGCTAATGGGCAAGGTACATATAGCTTAGAGTCGATGCTCGAAAAAGTTCTGGCGCACTTCAGAAAGTTTTACCTTATATTTATTTATTTTTGTAGGTAACTCTTATGGATCCACCAAGACCACATAGTGTTCTGAGATCGGTTGTTAGACTTCACAATGATGGATAGGAGAAATTGATTCCTGTATGTTTTATGCTGGGCCTTATACTTGTATGGTCAGTCCCGTTGGAAGCTAATTGTATATGTTTATACTTCTTTAATAAAAATTATTTAAAAAAATGTTATTTTGTAACCACCCTCTGTTGTAGCCCTTTACAGGTTAAAATACATTTTAACAAGATGGTTTCTAGAAATGCTTGGCTTTATAATAAAACGAGGCGGCAACTGGAGTTCTGTAAAATTCATTTCAGTGCGGTTATCGTTAAAATAAGACTATGGAACAAACAGTTGGGGAAGGCCCGTTAAGGCTCTGTTTTTACAATGCACGCAAAATATCGGGAGCTCAGAGAGTTTTCTTCATTGAAATCATGTTTTACTACTGTACCAATCCACTTAGAACTTACTCAGTAAAAATATACAAAGGGATGTTTATTTAAGACTCTCTCCTGGGAAACGGTAGCTCAAAGGTATTGAAGTGTTGGTCAAATCAAATAATTCAGAATACATTTTTTTTGTTACGCAACCCAGACGGTAATTTTAAAATATATATTTTCTTTACAGTCAAAACATATAAAAAACTGTTGTTGTTTTTTTTATATTATGTGCTTATCACATCTTCCAATCTCTATATGGATCTTCTCTAAATTTTATTTTTTTCTGTCTTTAGAAATAAAATAAATATATGTAAAAAATCACCTTTATTTTTCTTTCTGTAGTTGCTATAGAAAGAAAAATAAAGATGTATTTTTAGATATATTTAATCCCTAAATGAGAATATATATTTTTTCATAGGTTTGGTGCCAAGTACATGCTGTGTGTTAATGTAAATTATATATAGATTTTTACTGAACCTTTCTTAGATTTTATATACTTTATCTAATTCAAATGGTATAATTGACTCTGAGAGTCTTTTTTTTAATTCTGGGGGTAATTTAAAGAAATAAAGTACCAGCAAAGTGCATGTTTAGGGAAAAAACATGCAAGGCGGACCCCCTTAACCGATATGTTTTTTTTTTTAAACTATAGCTATATAGTGAATCTTCTTTAGATTTTATAAGCCTTATCTAATGTAATGTATGTATCAAAAACAAAGTTTCAAATCTTAAAAAAAATAATGATGTTCTTATTTATAAATATGTGACACTGAGAGTGTTTTATTAATTTTGGGGGGGTTATTTATAGGTGTAAATTACCTGCCATGTGCATGTTTAGGGCAAGGACATCCATGTTTTTTTTTTAAAACTATATATTGATATATAGTGAACCTTCCTTCGATTTTATAAGCCTTATCTAATGTAATGTATTAAAAAAAAAAAAAGTTTAAACTCTTAAAAAAATAATGATAGACTTATTTATAATTATGTGACTCTGAGAGTCTTTTTTTAATGGGTGGGGG
>CM056053.1:10411330-10441330 GCA_029574335.1 Rana kukunoris
AGCTGGAAGTATTTTGAAATATTTCTTATCACTACTAATCATAGAAAGCCCCCACCCGGAAAAAAATGCCATTGCTAGACATCTCACAGACAGTTACAGAATATTAGCAAAGTTAATGACTTCAGTCATTAGCCTAATTCTCGTCAAAATACAAAAAAAAAAAAAAAATGACCATAATAATGTTGTGCTAATCATCAGATAAATCACAAGCACTCCAGAGTCACTATAATACTTAATTGAATCAACGCTAAGACACAAATGAAAACACAGCGCATGCATTATTTTAAAAAATGACTGTGTCACTGGGTATAACTTCCCTGAAAATAAATATGTAATGGCACCTTAATGGCGGTCTACTCCAGCCATAATAGGATAATTAATGCAAAGATTAGGCATGTTTTTAAAAAAAAGTCCAGGGTCAATAGACTGCTATGGGCTTCAAATACGTAAATCACTCAGTGGCAGCTAAAATGTAAGTAACTGCAAACAGGATTAGGGTCACGTTTATATTGGTTGTGTTATGAGATGTCAGGTATGAGGCAAAAAAAAACTTACATTTGTGACTTACAAAAAAAAAAAAAAAAAACTTACTACACAGAATAAAAAAAAAACGTACTACACAGAATAAAAAATAATAATTACTACACAGAACACAAAAAAAACAACTACACAGAAAAGAAAACGAAAAAAAAAAATAGAAATAAAAACGAACAACACTATACAAATAAAAAGAAAAACTTACTACACTGAAAAAACTTACTGAACAGAATAAAAAAAACTTACTACACAGAATACAAAAAAAACACTACACAGAATAAACAAAAGCTTGCCTACACAGAAAAAAAAAGAAAAACACTACACAGAGAAAAAAAAAAAAACTTACTACACTGAAAAAACGTACTACACAGAATTAAAAAAAACTTACTACACAGAAAAAAAACATTACACGGATTAAAACAAAAAATTATTTAATTGAAAAAAATAACTTACTACACAGAATTAAAAAACAAAAAAATATGTTTTATGAACAAAAAAATAAGAAAAAAAACACAACTCCTGAAAAAAAAAAAAAAAAACGATATGTATGAACTACATATTAAATAACTGACTCCCTGCAAACAATAGCAATGGGAATGTTTACGAAATTGAGTTCTGTTGTGTGTTAACCGCTTACCATTTTGTTAATTTTTCCAACGCAGATATAAATATGTGTGTATAAAAATGTAGCGCCCCTTGGGAAACTATATGAAGCATCAATTTAAATGTCCTTCCCCTGGATCAACTGTGGGTATAGGAATATATATATATATTATTATTTCCTTCTATTGGTTGTACTAGATTAACTTGTGTCTTTTTTTTCTCAACCAGACGAACTATGAAAATATAAAGGCATAAAGCAGACGTGTTTTTTTTTTTTTCAGTGCTATTTTTTATACCTTTCTCCCTGCAGAATCGTATATATTTTGGAGAAAACAAATGCTATTGTGAGGTACAAAAAAAAATTTGTGCCAGCTTTATAGTGATGAGTAAACAGTTGTTTTGCTCATGTGTTATTGATATATTTTAATCTTTTTTTTATCCAGAAGTTATTGATATTTTTAATTACTATTTCAATTGGGTTATCACTTGCTACAATATATACATATTTTTTTTTCATGGTGTGATCTTACCATTACCTTCTGCAAAAATAATAATTTTTATATATATATATATATATATATATATATATATATATATATATGTGTGTGTGTGTGTAATATATATAGTTATATATATATATATATATATGTATTTATATAAAAATATATTGTGTGTGTGTGTGTGTGTATAATCTATATATATATATATATATATATATATATATATATATATATATTTATATTTATTTATTTATAAATATATATATATATATATATCTATATCTATATCTATATATATATATATATATATATATATATATATATATATACATATATATATATATATATATATATATATATATATATATATATATATATAAATATAATATATTCAGTTATATTTCACTTATTCTTTTATATATATTTCCCTTATTTTGTTTAACTATCATGACATGTATTAAACGTATTATTACATTAAATACATCATTATGTCATGTTGCTTGTTCTGGTACAAATATCTCTTTACTGAAGTGGTTTGGCGCCAAATGTCCCAATCGTGTTTTTTTCTTTTTTTACTGACTACACAGAAAAAAAAATGTTTAATGAACAAAAAAATAAGAAAAAAAAAATCACAATTCCTGAAAAAAAAAAAAAAGACATGTATATAACTACATATTAAATAACTGATTCCTGTGGTGACATAAGACAATAGCAATGTGAATTTTTACCAAAAATATGTTGTTGTTTTTTTTTTACCAAAAGGTAAATTCACACCCTGAAAAACAACATATATTTATATGAAGATGGATCAGACTCGATGGACCACTTAGTCTTTTCCTGCTGTCACCCTTCTGTGTTATAATTTGACTTGTGCCACCTTACATCTACCTTTTTCCAGGTAGTACCTGGGCAGGTACACTTATTGCACATGCCGCCCCATCCCCACCGCTTGGGGTATAGGTAGGTTGTTAGTCTATTACAATGAAAGTCCTAATTAATGCGATCGCAAACAATTTTGCAAATGCTATCCCCGATGCAAAATGTCATTTTTTTTTTCTTTTCTAAAAGTCCAACTTTCGGAATGTATCCCGCGCTTTCAGCTTGCGTCGCCTATTTTACGTTCTTTCATAAACCTCCGATTCCGGGTTATTATGACGGGCAGAGATCCAATCTCTCATTGCAGTAATCTCCACATTTGTACCCACTATTAATGGACATTATCCTATTACAGGCAAGACAAGTTTTTTTTTTAAATATGGATATTGGGAGTTATTTACGAAAGGCAAATCCACTTTTTACTACAAGTGCAAAGTGCACTTGAAGATTGCACTGAGAGTACACTTGGGAGAGCAGTCGCTGTAGATCCGAGGGGGACATGCAAGGAAAATAAAAAACTGAATTTTAGCTTTCACATGATTGGATGATAAAATCAGCAGAGCTTCCCCTTATTTCAGATCTACCCCTCAGATTTACAGCGACTGCAACTTTCAAGTGCACTTTCAGTGCAATTTCAAGTGCACTTGTAGTATGCACTTGTAGTGCAAAGTGTATTTGCCTTTGGTAAATAACCTTCATTGTGTCTTTTACTGTCAGTTATGGGTACTGGATCATCTATGGGTCTAGCATAGCGTTTATGGAGGTTTTCTATTTGTGTTATATTACTATTGGTTGCGCTAGATGGATTTGTGTCCTTTTTCAACCTCACTATGTAGCTACGTCACTTGTTATAAGTGGCATTATCTGCTAAAATTTTACATTTTATCTAACAGACGGAAGTGGCGCTTATCCCATTGAGAAGTATTCCTGAAGGCGCACTTATCGCAGGTTACAGAGCTGTTCTAGAATTGATATATTTGACATAATCCTTGGAAAAATGACTAAACGAATAAATGACTATAAATAAGATAATAAAAGACCCATCACATCGTATAGAATCTACCGCTGTACAATGTTGTGCTGTTAAGCTGTCAGATCAGCGGGAAGCTCTCTGCCAGTCACAGTCATAGAAATCCCATTGTAGATGTAAAATAAATATAATCTTCTACTAGTTTAAAAAAGTACAATTTCAACATTTTAGAGTAATAAAATTGTATTTAAATAAAGAGAGATAGATGGAAAGGTTGTAGCTGGATGGAGAGATTGTTGGGGGGAAAAAAGAAAAATACATTGTAGTTCGTTTGATTTGTTTTATTATGATTATTGATATATTGTAGTTAGTTTGATTGATTGATTTTAATTAGTAGATAGATAGGTAGGTAGATAGATAGATAAGTAGATAGATACAGCAGATCGATAATAGATACATTGTAGTTAAAATGATTGATCAGTTGATAGATAGATAGATAGATAGATAGATATGAGATAGATAGATAGATAGATAGATAGATAGATAGATAGATAGATAGATAGATAGATAGATAGATAGATAGATAGATAGAGCAGATTGATAATAGATGCATTGTAGTTATATTAATTGATCAGTTGATAGATAGATAATAGATAGATGATAGATTGATTGATTATTGATAGATTGTAGTTAGACTGATTGATTAATTAGTACATGGATTGGTAATAGATAGATAGATAGATAGATAGATAGATAGATAGATAGATAGATAGATAGATAGATAGATAGATAGAGCAGATCGATAAAATCAATATTATAGTTAAATTGATTGATTGATTGATTATAGATAGAAACCTAATATATAAATGATAGATTATTGATATATTGTAGTTAGTTTGACTGATTGATTGATTAGTAGATAGATAGGTAGATATATCAATACAACAGATAGATAATAGATACATTGTAGTTAGATTGATTGATCAGTAGATAGATAGATACTAGATAGATGATAGATTGGTTATTGATAGATTGTAGTTAGACTGATTGATTAGTAGATAGATAGTGAGAGAGAGATTGATTGCTTGATTGATTGATTGATTGATTGATTAGTAGATAGAAACATAATAGATAATTGATATATTGTAGTTAGTTTGACTAATTGATTAGTAGATAGGTAGATAGATACAGCAGGTAGATAATAGATACATTACAGTTAGATTGATTCATTAGTAGATCGATAGATAGATAGATAGATAGATAGATAGATAGATAGATAGATAGATAGATAGATAGATAGATAGATAGAAAGATAGATCTGGCCAGTTATTACAAAATTAAGCTATTAAATATGTAATGAACCGATGAGCCAAAAAGCATATAACGGAATGATAATTTGAGAAAAATATAGTTAGAGGGTTTTTTTTCTTTTTTACGCAGAACAATAATTTGGAGAACAAGAATTACAATTTAGGACCATTAAAGCTTCTATCACAGCGCTGCTATTGGGGCTGAAATGAAGGACCTCTGCAAGTTTCTAGGGATTTAGGATGCCAGTCACGGGATGCCCTCCCCCCCAAGTCCATCGTAAGCCCTCTCTTACCTGAGCTGTCACTTTTCCTTTTGGCCGTTCTCTTGTCCATGTCGGAAGGGGAGAGCGTCTGCCTGCCATAGTCCCCGCTTGCGCAAGCCGAACCAGAAGAGCTGTTACTGCCCAAGTTAGAGGCGTTCGAACACAAAATAGAGGGGCTGTTCCCTAGTTCTGGGGGTCCCGAATCCTGCTGGAGGCAGAGGCTATGCCTGGGGGAGGCCAGAGGGGAAGACATCTGAGGAATGTGCCAGTTGGATTGCAAGCTCTGGTGCTGCTGTTGCTGGTGGTGGTGATGGTGGTGGTGGTGGTGGTGGCCTCGGTGGTGCTGGCTACCAAACATGCCCTCCTCGTTGGGGTAGCCGGTGATGATGCAAGACGACGAAGACGTGGAGAGGTCGGGGTAGGACATGTGGTCAGATCTTCCGTGCAGGGCCAGGGACGACTGGGAAAAGGGGTGCAAGCCTTGCGAGGCGGCGTGCGGGCTGCGCAGGCAGCCGAACAACGTGTGTTCCATGGCATGCGAAGTTTCAATGGGAGAGTTCGCGAAAAAAGGATTAAACTCCACACGGCTGTCACTTTTCACTGTAAAATGATATAGGCTTTTTTTTTTTTTTTCTCTCCCCCCCTCCAAGTAGTAACGGGAGCACCGATCAGATAATCCAGGTCTTCAGCTCAGTGGTGGCTGCTCTCCTAGGCTTAAACCTTCTACACTGACCCAAATGAGCTGCTCTCTGTGAGCTGCTCAGATGTCAAGAGTAGGAGAGGTTAAAGGCAGCAGAAGGTGGTCCCATGAAGCTGCTTTAAGGGGGAAACAGCTTGCAGAGGATATAAATAGTGTGTAATGTGAGCCGGGGGCTGGCTTAGCAACACAGCACTGACCACAAACTCTCTCCAAAACTTTAAGAGGTCTCTGTGTACAATGCTGCAGCATCACCAGCACCACTCGCTGCTCCTCCTAAGACCAAGCTGGAGACACAGCAACACCAAGCTTACCTTTCACCAAGAACCAGGACAAGCCAAAGTCACCGGAGGCAAAGAGATCTGCTGACGCCGGGGGGGCCTGTGCTTCATGGATCTCTATACTTCATGTGCATTTTGAAACATTGTACCTAAAAATAGAATAAAAATCGTTTCAGGAATTTATTTATTTTATTTTATTTCATTCTTTTCTGTTCCTTTCTTTTCTTTGTCTTTCCGTTCCTTGCTTTTCTTTTTCTTTCTTTTCTCTTTTCTTTACCATTTCTCTTTTTTTTTCTTTCCATTCCTTTCCTTTCTTTTCCTTTTCCCTTTTCATTTTTTACTTTTTCTTTCTTTTCCTTTCCTTTCTTTTCTCTACTTGTCTTTCCTTTCTTTTATTTTCCTTTCTTTTCCTTTCCTTATTTTTTCTTTTTCTTTTCCATTTTCTTTTCTCGTTTTTTTTTTTCCCTTTTCCCTCGTCTTTCCATTCCTTTCCTCTCTTTTTTGCCCCCCTTTTCTTTTATTTTTTCTTTCTTTTCCTTTCTTTTCCTTTACTTTCTTTCCTTGTCTCTACTTTCCTTTCCTTTCTTTTCCTTTTCCCCTTTCTTTTCTTTCCATTCCTTTGCTTTCTTTTCCTTTTCCCTTTTCTTTTCTTTTTCTTTTTTTCCTTTTCTTTCAATTCCTCCCCCCCCCCCTTTTTTTTTCTTTTCCTTTACTTTACTTTATTTTCCTGTCTCCACTTTCCTTTCCTTTCTTTTCTTTTCCTTTCCCCCTTTCTTTTCTTTCCATTACTTTGCTTTCTTTTCCTTTTCCCTTTTCTTTTTTTTTTCTTTCTTTTCCTTTCTTTTGATTTCCTTTCTTTTCTTGTCTCTACTTTCCTTTCCTTTCTTTTTTTTTCTCTTTTTTCCTTTTCTTTCCATTCCTTTCCTTTCTTTTCTTTTTCCCTTTTCTTTTTTTTTGTTCTTTTCCTTTCCTTTTTTTCTTGTCTCTACTTTCCTTTCCTTTCTTTTCCCTTTCCCATTTCTTTTCTTTTCCTTTCACTTTCCCTTTCCCCTTTCTTTTCTTTCCATTCCTTTGCTTTGCTTTCTTTTCCTTTTCCCTTTTCTTTTCTTTTCCTTTTCCATTTTCTTTTCCATTCTCTTTTCTTTTCCTTTCCTTGTCCTTTTTCATTTTCACGTTATGAGAAGTTAGCTGCTCATTTCCTGGAGAAAGCCCCCCCCCCTGTGCATTTTTAAACTTTGGCCCGGATTCACAAAGCACTTACGCCAACGTATCTCGAGATACGCCGCGTAAGTGTAAATATGCGCCGTCGTATCTGTGCGCCGTGCCCACAGAACTAAGATACGCCTAAAAACAGGCTTTAGTCCACCGACGTAACTTCCCTACCCCGGCGTATCGTGGGCGCATAGTTACGCTGGACGCATCTGGCGCTCCCACTGATTTCCTATTTAAATATGGAAATGAGGGAGATATGACGATTCACGAACGTACTTGCGCCCGGCGCATAATATACGCGGGTTTGCGCATGTCACACGTCCGGCTTAAAGTTCTTCCCCATATATGAGGCGCAACTCATGCAAAGGTATGGACCAAGGAAAACACAGCCGTCGTATTTTACGTTGTTTACGTAGTACGTGAATAGGGCTGCGCGTAGGCAGTGATTCAACGTATCTTAGCCAGTTGTTTCAACGTGATTGTGAGCATGCGCACTGGGATGCGGCCACAGGACGGTGCATGCGCCGTTCATTTTAAGTACTTGTCTGGCACTCGGCCCATCATTTGCATGGGGTCACGCCTCATTTGCATTGCTCACGCCCACTTCCACTTACGACGACTACTGTGCTTGCCTCTCTGCGCTGCGTCGGCGTAGCGTATATTAGATACTCTATGGCGGCATAAATATGCGCCAATGTATGTGAATCCGGGCCTTTTACTTAGAGCGGAGTTCCACCCAAAAGTGGAAGCTCCACTTACCAACCTTCTCTCCCCCCCCCCCCCCCTTCTGTGCCACATTTGCCATCTTTTGGGGAGGAACGGGTACGTTTTTGATAGGAGCCCATCCCCATTTCTGAGAGATCTCGCCACGGTGAGACCACTCGGAAGTTCGGCCCCCCCTCGTCCTTCACCCGCCACCTGGCCATTTATAAAGCACAGCCTGCCTTTCGTATGCGCAGTAGGGGGCCGGCTGTGAAGCCGAACTGATTCACTGCCGGGTTCCCTTACTACGAATGGCAGCGGCAGCACTGGAGAGCTGGTGGAAACATCGGCTGGGGTGCCGACATTGCTGGATTCCAGGACAGGTAAGTGTCCTAATATTTTAAAGTCAGCAGCTACAGTATGTGTAGATCAGGGGTGTCAAACTCAATTTCATGGTGGGCCGCATCAGCATTATGATTTCCCTCAAAAGGGCCTGTTGTATCTGTAAGATTAGATGTCCAGCGCATCCCTTCCCCTTACATTAGAAATCAAGAGCCCCCACCATCAGAAGTTGAGTCCCCCACTCTCCATTATATCACAATGCACCCCCCTTTCCTTATGCTGCTGCTGGGAAGAAGTTGAATGCATTGCTTGAAAGCAGAAAGTAAGGGTCTGGAGGATGACTGGAGAGGTGCGAGGGCCGCATGAAATGTCCTGGAGGGCCGCATTCGGCCCGCGGGCCTTGTGTTTGCCACCTCTGGTGTAGATACTTACTTAAATTGTTTTGGTGGGGGGGATGGAACTTGTCATTCGACTTTCGACACATAAAGACACGTGACAAGTCACAGTCAATGTATTTCAATTGAAGCCGTTCAAATCTATGCAGCTTAAAGTTGCAGCGACTTTAACCACTTCAGATGCAGAAGATTTAACCCCCCTCCCTCATGACCAGGGAATTTACTTTTGATATGGCACTGCTTTACTTTAACTGATGATTGCGCAGTCATGTGGCGCTGTACCCAAATAAAATGTATGTCCTTCTTTTCCCACAAATAGTAAAAGCCTCCCACATAGTACACAAACACAGGTTAGGGGCACAATTTAACCCTTTGATCGCCCCTGATGTTAACCCCTTCCCAGCCAGTGTCATTAGTACAGAGACAGTGCATAATCTTAGCCATGTTTGTGTACTATCTGAAAGGTGCTTTTACTAAGGGAAGTTGTGGATCCTTGTTCCTGCTTTCCCATCTGAAGGACAGGCAATCTGCATTATTTCCATAGACAGATCGCCTCTCTAACGAATGACCAGCAGTGGTGCATAATCATAGTGAGCACCAGCCGGCGGCAGCACACATTTGCCCCCACTAAACGGAAGTGTGGGATCACTAATATATATACGTGATCCTGCGTACAGTGGCCTCCCTGTAGCAGTAAAAAGGTTAAAAAGGTTACTACTTTGATGCAACTTTTGTCATCTTAATGTTATCAATGCGATAATGTCCAACAGTCAAAGTCACATCTAAGTAGAATCCATCTAAAGTTACTTCAAAATTAGAATGTAAAGTCGCAATGGAAATCGCACGACTTTGGAGTCACAAGTGTAAATGGAGCTTAAAGGAGAAGTGCAGCCAAAGGTCGTTTGTCTGTTGCCTATTGACCACAGGAGTGCAGTCGGTTCTATCCATTTTCAGCTGACAGCGGGTTTCCATCACAGAGTCAGTCCAAGCTCGGGCAAGATCATGACAATGAAGTCAGGATCCACCCACATGCCAGGACCGGCACACGGCTCAGCATCTCAGTGAGCCGCTGACACGACTTTAATGAAAGAGAGTGTAAAAGTCCTATTAAAATCACTTCAATGTAGTTTCAAAGCCTAATTCCAAAGACGCACTGAGAATCGTACAACTTTGGAGTCGGCTAGTGTAAAAGGAGCCTAAAGTAGAATTCCAGGCTAGAGCCCCATTTAGATTGCAATTTGAAATCGCGGGCAGAACGGCCACGATTCTGCTCATGATTTTAAATCATGGCAAAATGAGCAACTTATATTTGGGTGTCGATATTCTTTCGATGGCACCCTACACACGATGCAACCGTTACAAGGCAGATTCGCATGGCAAATATGGAAAAACACGCTTTTAAAAACTGCACTAATCTCGGCACCCAAAAAGGAGGCAGAGCTACCTTTGGGTGACAAATGCACACAATGCGCCCCAAGCCTACCCAGTTGTGTGACAATAGCGAATAAATATTCACTACTGTCTTCCTGATTTTCCTCCTGCCCAATCAGGAAGTGGGTCGGGAGAAACTATTGGATGGCTAGAAGGAGGAGGGAGGAGATGCACAACGAAAGCCGTCGTGATGCAGAGGAAGTAGGAGATGCAGGGGAAGGCGCTGCCTGTGTGGGGTAAGTGCGGGGCTGAGAAGGGGGGTCTGCAGGTGGTTCGACTGACCCGGGGGGTGGGTGGCTGTGGGTGCATTGTTTGCCCTCCCCAAAATAAAAAAAATATGCTACCAACCACCACTGTGACCTGGAGTTCCAGCTCACATGCTGGGAGCGCGCCACACAGAAGATATGCAAATATGTGGCCCCACAAAAAAAAAAAACCCAGTCTATATTTGCGATTGCACAACGCCAAAGGGTTAAAGTGCTCCCTACTTCCTCTTAAGGCTCCATTCACATCTTCTTGTTCCGGGCTTGCAGGGCCATTTTATGTGTGACAAATGCGTCAAAACGTGTGGTTAAAATGTGCAAAAAAAGAATGCAGAAAAGAGGTACGTGAGCTACTTTGCAGCGTTTGTTGCACACTGAAATGAATGAGCTGCCCTATGGGTGTAGCATGAAAGACATGCAAAAACTTAAAATGCAAAAACTGCGTATCGCACTTGTGTTGCCATTAACCAAGAAAATTGATCCTGCTCCTTTAAAGCATGTGATATGACACAGTGCTTGTGCTGTGTCATTTGGCCCCCTGCAAAACCTAAAAAACCTGTCTGATCCCACCAGTTTCTCCCCACCTCTCTGTAAACTGACCACGGTGTATCAGACACCGTGGTCATTTGACATGCCTATGTCATCAGCAGCCTGATATCTGCTCTCCTCTCTGCTTCAGTCTCCTCCTCTCTGATGGTATTTGATCGCCTCTGCGATTTTTATTTTTTGCGCTATAAACAAAAATAGAGCGACATTTTTGAAAAAAATCAATATTTTTTACTTTTTGTTATAAGAAAAATTGAATAAACTAAATTTTAGTCAAACATTTAGGACAAAATGTATTCAGCCACATGTCTTTAGTAAAAAAAAAATCGCAATATAAAAAAAATAATTAGCTACCTAGCGGGAACAGCGACACTAATATAGCGATCAGAAAACCGATCGCTTAGTGACACTGGCAATAGGGGTGAAAGGGTTAACTAGGGTGGTGATCAAGGGGTTAAACCTTTATTAGGGGGGGTACAGGGCTACCCTGCACCTAACACTAACTGCCTGTCACACTAACTGTCACACTGGCACTAAATGCAGTGATCAGTAAATATATGATCACTGCAATCAGTGACACTGTGACAGGGGGCTGGGGGGGGGGGGTAATCGGAAGGGGTTAAGTGTGCCTATGTGTGTGGTGTCAGTGTAGTGTTGGTGCGACTTACTTGTGTTGTCTTCTCTCCTCTCGTCGGATTGAAAATACCGCCGAGAAGAGAGCTGACATCACTTCCTCTGCCAGTGTTTACATTACACAGGCAGAGAAAGTGCAAGGCGGAGCCTCGACTGATTGGCTGGGAGCGATAACGAGGGGCCGGACAAAAACGAACACCCGCCCCTCATCCCGGATCGCTTTCACAGGTAAGACGTCCGCCGCATGTAGCGGGGGTGTCCCGATCGGACCCCCGACCCGCAAGAAGGCAGGGACGTACATGTACGTCCATCTGCCTGTAAGTGCCATTCTGTGGACGTACATATACATGCGGCGGGCGTTAAGTGGTTAAGGAACCCCTTGTAAGATTAGCGTATCAAGGGTCATTGAGAAAATGCCCCTTACATTGGTAGTGGTAGAGGGAAGAAAGCGCAACTTACAGGGTGGGGCCAGAATGACACCTTTGAAGTTATTTTGCTAGGTCTGCCAACTGCTGTTGGACCTGGAACTATGGAGACACCCTCAGATGGGGGGGGGGGGAGTTAGCCACAGGAATCCCTAGCTATCCTTGGAGGAACTCTTGGGTTCCACAAATCCGTGGTTGAGAATGGCTGATGTAGACAGGGAGTCAGTTAGCCACAGCTCAAAGAATTCCTAGCTACTGTATCCTTGGAGGAAATCTTGGGTTCCACAAAACCGGTGTTGAGAATGGCTGATGTAGACACTATTCATACCTGGAATTCCTCTTTAATTTTTGTCTCCCCAGATTTCGGTTATCTTCATACAATAGAATGAATACACAGTAACTGAAAAGCAGAAGGATTTTGCCAGAAAAAGCTGTTGTGAATTTTTTCCAAGCATGATACTCAATCTCTGGAGGTGCGACAAACAGTATTAACTGCTGCGTCAGCCTGAGCCGGGTCACCGCGCAGATCGCTGGAAATCAGATGCAGATGTTTGAGGCAAATGATCCCACAGTAAATTAATTCATATGAAAAAAAAAAAATCCTACTGTACTAACAGAGGACACATATTTATCACAATCGGAGCCAGGAAAATCAGAGTGAGAATGAGATTGTTACCTAAAATCAATATTTCAGTCTCATTCGAAACTTGTGGCACCCTTTAGTGATAGAAGTGAAAATAGTAATTTTTTTTCTAGTACAGGTAAATTTATGCAGGCTTGTGTCATGATCACTTAGTGTCCCTGTTCCTCATTCCAGCACCCGGGTGTTGGCTGTTGTTTTTCCTCCCTGTCTGTGTTCACCTGTTAGGCCTCTTTCACACGGAGCGGTCCGTTTTTCGGTCCGCTCCGTGTGTCCGTTGGCTCAGCGGGGGGTCTCCGCTGAGCTGTCAGGTGGACAGGGCGATGCAGGGACCGCCCTGTCTCTCCTCCACTATCCCCTATGGGGAATCGGATGGAAATGGACTGTGCAGGGACTGTGCAGGGACCGCCCTGTCTCTCCTCCACTATCCCCTATGGGGAATCGGATGGAAATGGACTGTCTGTCCGTTTGCATCCGATCCGTTCCACCGGACGGAAGAAAAATAGGGTTTTCTTCCGTCCGCAAAACGGATCCAGACGGACGCAGATCTTAGGCGGACGTTAGCGGATGCCTCATCCGCTAACGGATCCGCTCCCATAGGGGCCCATTACAAGTCCGTAAACGGACTTGTAATTAGCGGACGAACGGTCCGCTCATGTGAAAGGGGCCTTAGGTGATTGATCTGCTCAGTCACCTGATATAAGCAAACCGAACACTCTATCCCTTGCTTGTGATAGAGACAGACTTACCTGTAATGTCCCAGACCAAGCCTCCTGTTAGTCTGCCTTGCTTGCTGTTGGATTCCATGTGTATGACCTGGATTTGCCTGGATTATCCCCTGAACGCAGCCTACCTTTTACCAGGAACAGATACTGGATTATGCCCTGAACTGGGCCTGTCTTTACCTAAACTGTCTTTGGATCACACTGTCTGTTAAACTGCAAGTACCTGTTTGCGTTGTTCAGTTCGCATCTGCCCTGGTGTGGTGGCCAGACTCTATAGCAGTGATGGTGAACCTTGGCACCCCAGATGTTTTGGAACTACATTTCCCATGATTCTCATGCATTTTGCAGTATAGTTAAGCATCATGGTTTAGCGCCCCCTTACTTTCAGTACAGGCGCTACGCTAAAGTTAGTGGGTGAATGGGAGAGTTATTTGGCTCCCATTCATAATTTGTTAAATTTTAGGCTGCTGTCTTCCCGAACTGTCCTGTAGGTCAGACTGCGCTCCAGGGATGCGATCCCATCCCTGGGCGACAGGTGGCGCTAGAGGGGTTTTGGCAGAGCCACTTTTCGTCAGCAGCCAATTAGAGGAGTTGGACCTCGCAAGGCATGCTGGGGAAGGGTATATTTGTGACAGATGCCATAATTCTTGGTTCTCTTTGCGGGGTCCAGGTCCCGGGTGCGGCATCCACCATCATATCACGCATCCACGAACACGCCGGCATGGCCCACCTGGACTTACTGGGTCCCCAACTTTATTGAGAGGGTCCTAAGCTGAGGGCTGAACTGTGGGGGATCGGCTCAGGGAGAACCCAAAAGCAGGTTATACAGGAGACTTGAACGAACCATCGGGGATCCGGTCACCAAGGCCTTGACAGGTACATGGCAGCTGTCAACCAGTGACCCTTCATTGCATCTACTGGGAGGATTTGCTAAATCCGTTCTTGTTCATTTGAGTATTGAAGGACTAGGCCTGTGGCAGAGGCCCGAGCCAGGCTTGTGGCAGAGGTCTGTTCCTTCCAGCAACCTAAAGTCACATTTTGGCTGCCAGGCTTGTGGCAAAAGTCTGTCCGGAGGCACTTCACCCACTCTGGCTGGAGTGGCGAGGTATTGGTACATTGCTACTGAAAGCAGGCTTGCTTTCTTTATCATCCAGGTCCTGATATTGCACTTTTTCTTCTGCTTCATCAACCTTTCCTATCCTACCTAATGTTGATGTTGGCCGTGTTGGGCCTTGGAATAAAGCATTTAGAAAACCCATTGGATGACTGGACATTCGCTCACTGCTTCTACTCACTGCTACTACCCCTAGACACACTACAAAGTAACTTAATACGCCGATCCCAAAAACAACCAGCGGCTCCTGAATGGGGTAGCGCTACAATGGGAAATGTAGTTCCTAAACCTCTGGGGTTCCAAGGTTCGCCATCACTGCTCTATAGCATTGTGTATAAAGTCCTGGGGGCAACCAAGTACCGGTAGGCCTGCTTGCCTTAAGGGAAAGGGGGCTGCTAAAAGTGAAATTCATACTAGCCTGCTAAAGTGTCTGACCACCTGCGTTGGGGTAGACGTGACATTCATGACAGCTTCACTGGCCAAGCCTGTCTGTGTTTTTTTCCTAGTTTGGGCGGGAATCCAGGGAGAGCTGGGTGACTCACAGACTTCATCTGAGCATAGTTGCCAACATCATAAAAAAGTGTATATGGACAGTTTTTTGTCTGTAGGTGGGGGTCTTATTATAATTATGGGGTGAGGGACTCATTGTAGGAATGGGGTAGTGGGGGTGTGGTTTAAACTAAATATTGGGCGTTGTTTAAAGGGTGTGTGGTTTGAGTCTGGGATTAACAAGGGATGGAGGGAGAAAGAAAAGGAGAAAGAAAGAGAGGGAGAGAGAAAGAGATAGGGAGGGGAGGGGAGAGAAGGAAGGAAAGAAAGAGGGATGGAGGGACAATAGGTGTATTCCAGAAAATATAACAATTAGCAGATAAAGATACTCCAAACACCTGGTGTTAGCACTCCAATCATCCCGACACCATGATTGTTATGGTATCAGGATGATTGAACCCATAGGTGTGCGCAGCCTATTCCATTAGGGTGTTTATGAATGCCACCTGCTGTCACAGAAAGGAGGCTTTGGTGGTGGTAGACCCCCAACCACCCACTTGGTGCCACCCCTCGATAATGCTAATGCACATGGGGTAATTAGGGTGTGCCTAGGCACACCTCTCCAGGGCCGGCCTTAGGTGTTCAGGTGCCCTGCGCAAGCAAATCCTGTGGCGCCCCCCCCCATCTTCACCCCTTGACCCCGGGTCACCTAAACATACACAAAGAGGAAAAAAATATTTGTAACAAATAATTTGTTTTAATTTACCTTTACATTACACAGCACCCTGCACCCCTTTACATTACACAGCACCCTGCACCTCTGGACCCCTTTACATTACACAGCACCCTGCACCTCTGGACCCCTTTACATTACACAGCACCCTGCATCACTGGACCCCTTTACATTACACAGAACCCTGCAGCTCTGGACCCCCTGCATGTTACACAGACCCCCCCTTCAGTGCAGACCCCCCCTTCAGTACAGACCCCCCTTCAGTGTATCCACCCCTTCAATGTAGCCCCCCTTCAGAATAGCCTCCCGTTCAGTGTCACCTCCCCCCATTCAGTGTAGCACCCCTTGTTCAGTGTAGCCCCCCTCGTTCAGTGCAGCCCCTCCACCATTCAGTGCAGCCCCCTTCAGTGCAGCCCCCCTGTTCAGTGTAACCCCCCTCATTCAGTGCATCCCCCCTTTTAGTGTAGCCTCCCCCTTTCAGTGCAGCCCCCCTTCAGTACCTCAGATCACCGCGGCAGCACATGCACAGCAGGTCCCCTCCCCCTGTTTTCACATTAACAGAGAGGAGGGGGAGGCAGCTTCACTCGGCTGTGCCTGTGTGACATCCGGGATCGCACAGACAAGCAGCCCGTGGCCACAAGAGGAGGGGATGGTAGGTGCAGCCTCTCCCTGCCTGTGGCAGTGTGCCACTGCTTAAACTCGCGGCGCTGCCACCACGGGTGTAATACAATCGCGGAGGGGGGTGCCGGTCTGACACCCCCCCGGTGTGTAGTACCCAGGGGCGGCCCGCCCCCCTTAGTACGCCTCTGGATGGCTGCACAGTGCCCCTGTTGCCCATGGCGCCCTGTGTGGCCGCACAGCTCGCACGCCCCAAAGGCCGGGCCTGCACCTGGCACACCCTGTGTGCACGCCTATGATTGAAGCACATCATTTATATTATTACATTGAAATAGGTCAACTCACCATAATGCAAAATCAGTGGGAGCCCTGAGCGTGTCACTTGCCATGTTGCCTGCGACCAGATGCAGCTTATCACTTGCAAAGTCGCCTGCCATCATATGCAGATTGTCACTTGCCATGTCACTTGCCTTCAGATGTAGTACATCAATTGTCACCAGATGCAGCTTGTCACCAGATGCAGCTTGTCATCAGATCAGCATGTCACCAGATGCAGCTTGTCATCGGATCGCTTGTCACCAGATGCAGTATTTTTCCAGATGAAGCATGTCACCAGATAGGCTTGTCACCAGATGCAGCATGTCACCTATAAAACATTTTACAGGTTACCAGTTTTAAGTTACAGAGGAGGTCTAGTGCTAGAATTATTGCTCTCACTCTAATGTTTGCAGTGATACCTCACATGTGTGCTGTGAACACTGTGTACATATACGTGTGTGACTCACGTGTTCACTTCTGATCACGAGCATGTAGTGATGGGTTGCTTTAAAAAAATATATACATTTTTTTATCACTTTTAGGCCCCTTTCACATGTCCGCTCCGCTCGTCCGTTCATTACAAGTCCGTTTACGGACTTGTAATGAACCCCTATGGGAGCGGATTCGTTAGCGGATGATGCATCCGCTAACGTCCGCAAGATCCGCATCTGTTTTTTCGGACGGAAGAATGTCCTATTTTTCTTCCGTCCGGCCAAACGGATCGGATGCAAACAGACAGACGGTCTGTTTCCATCCGATTCCCCATAGGGGAGAGCGGAGGAGAGACAGGGCGGTCCCTGCACAGTGTGCGGGGACCGCCCTGTCCGCCTGACAGCTCAGCGGGGATCCCCCGCTGAGCCGATGGACACATGGAGTGGACCGAAAAACGGTCCGCTCCGTGTGAAAGGACCCTTATTTCTATTCCTATTTTATTCCTATTACAAGGAATGTAAACATTCCCTGTAATAGAAATAACTGTAATAAAAATAAGGGATGGCAGGGGTCTGGAAGATCTCAAATATCTCCTCTATCTTTGAAAGCAAAAGATATAAAAAATAAAAAAAAATGTGATCTTTTCCCTTAAAAAAAATAATTGGTTACGTCCGCCCTAGACCGGAAGTGACTTTATGACATCACTCCAGTCCTCCTAGATCATAGAGGTGATCAGAGACGATCTGGTCTCTCGTCACCTCTATGGCCAGCCGTGTAAACCGTCGGATCGTTTCTCGGGTTTGCAGGTAAATAACGTTAAGCCCAAGAAAAAAAAAACAGTGTTAAAAAAAATGATAAAATAAATAAGAACATAAAAATTTACATTTTAAACGCGTCCCGTTCCCCCAGCTCGTGTGCGAGCATCGCCCACATATGGTGTTCAAACCACACATGCGATCGTTAGAGCGATAGCAATAATTCTAGCCCTAGACCTCCTCTGTAACTTAAAACATGCAACCTGTAGAATTTTTTAAATGTTGCCTATGGAGATTTTTAAGGGTAAAAGTTTGTCGCCATTCCACGAGCCGGCGCAATTTTGAAGCGTGACATGTTGGGTATCAGTTTACTCGGCGTAACATTATTTTTCACAACATAAAAAAAAATTGGGCTAACTTTACTGCTGTCTTGTTTATTAACTAAAAAAAGTGTTTTTTTCCACAAAAAAGTGCGCTTGTAAGACCGCTGCGCAAATACGTGTGACGGAAAGTATTGCAATGACCGCCATTTTATTCTCTAGGGCAGTGGTCTCCAAACTGTGGCCCGAGGGCCGAATGCGGCCCTTTGCTTGCCTTTATCTGGCCCTTGGAGCACTATTCCTCCTACTGATACGAGACACTGTTCTGCCATCTGACACCAACAATGGAGCACTATTCCTCCCACTGACACCACTAATGGGGTACTATTCGTCCCTATGATACCAGCATTGGGGCAATATTCCTCCCCCTAATACCATATGTTAAGTCCCACTGATCCCGGGAAAATTTCCACCTCCCACTTGCCAAAGTCTGGCCCACCAAGAGTCTGAAGGACAACAAACCGGCCCTTTGTTTCGAATGTTTGGAGACCCCTGCTCTAGGGTGTTAAAATATATATGTAGCACCCCCTTACTTTCAATACGGGCACTACGCTAAAGTTAGTGGGCGAATGGCAGAGTTATTTTGCTCCCATTCATAATTTGTCAAATTGCAGGCTGCTGCTATTTCAGAACTGTCCTTTAGGCCTGTCTGCGACCCAGGGGTGAGTTTACTACCCCTAGGCAGCAGTTGCCACTGGAGGGGTTCTGACAGAGCCACGTTTTCCCCAGCAGCCAATTACAGAAGTTCTTCCCTCGCTGGGCATGCTGGGGAGGCGTATATCTGTGGCAGCTGCCGCGTGTTCTGGGTCGGTTATTTTTCTCTGAGCGGGGTCCACATTCCAGGTGCGGCATTCACCTTCAGGGTGCGCGCATCCACGGACCCCGCTCACATGGCCCACCTGGCCGGAGCTGCCTGCTCCGTGGTAACCCATCCAGATGTTGATAGGGGCCCCAGTGACATACTGGGTCCCCAACCTTACTGAGAAGATCCCAGGCTGTGTGCCGTTCGGGTGGGGGATGTCCAAGAGGGCTTGAACGAACCATCGGGGATCTGGTTACCGGAATTGACAGGTAAATGACAGCTGTCAACCGGTGACCCCTTTCATTGCATTTACTGGGAAAAACTAAAGTACAGAGCCTGTGGCAGAGGCCCAAACCAGGTCTATCATAGAGACCTGTTCCTCCCAGCAATTCAAAAGTAACATTCCAGCTGCCAGCCTTATAACAGGAGTCTGTCCGGAGGCACTTCACCCACTCTGGCAAGAGTGGCGACAAACTGTATCTACTACTACTAAGAGCAGGACTGCTCTACTTCTTATCCAGGCCTAATACCGCACTGTTCTCTATTGCTTAATCAACCTTTCCTATCTCCTGTTGATGTTGGCCGTTGTTGGGCCTTAGACGAAAGCATTTGAAAACCCATTAGATGACTGGACATTCGCTCACTGCTACTACTCACTGCTACTACCCCTAGACACACTACAAGGTAACTTAATACGCCGATCCCAAACAACAACCAGCGGCTCCTTCGGGGGTGAGTGCTACACACATATATATATATATATATATATACATATATATAATGTTTGGGGGTTCTAAGTAATTTTCTAGCAAAAAAAACAGTTTTTAACTTGTAAACACCAAATCTCAGAAAGAGGCTTGGGGCTGAAGTGGTTAAAGAGGTATTAAACCCAGAACCAAAAATTGTATTTATTGCAGTTTACCAATCATCAGATGTGGTGGCTGCATTCCTTTTCTTTTTTACAGGCATACCCCACTTTTAAGTACACAACAGGGTTTATTTACTAAAGCTGGAAAGTGCAAAATCAGGCTCAGTTCTGCATAGAAACCAATGAGATTCTAACCCCAGTGTTGTCAATTAAGCTTTGGTAATAAAACATGGAAGCTCATTGGTGAGCCTGTATTTGCACTTTCCAGCTTTAGTACATAAACCCTGTTATGTACTTAAAAGTGGGGTATGCCTGTATACTTTTTCCCCCTCTGTTTTTACCTGGTCATCTGGTAAGTAACTCACATCCTATATTAGAGCGCCGCCACTCTGGATGAATGAGAACAGGAGGCACATCAGACAACAGCCTAGACCAGGGGTGTCAAACTGGTGGCCCTCCAGCTGTTGCAAAACTACAAGTCCCATGAGGCATTGCAAGGCTAACAGTTACAAGCATGACTCTCGCAGGCAGAGGCATGATGGGACTTGTAGTTTCGGAACAGCTGGAGGGCCGCCAGTTTGACACCCCTGGCCTAGACAGTCTGTAGGGGGAGGGGAGCATTAGATGGGAATTAGATGGGCTAGCAGATTGAGGTACACTAACAAACTGAAGCCAAATATCAGCTATAACACAGCAGTTACAGTGAGTTTCGTTCCTTTTAGGAATGTACTGGCACGCAGTAAAATGCACCAAAAAAGCACTGGAACACATTAAAAACGCACTGGATAACCAACCTTACAACACCTGGCAAGCCATGCGATCCACAGTCGGGTCGCCCCATCAGTTTTAGGGTCTTGGCAGAAAATTTCTCACTCCCACCGTCCCACGTATTCCAATACGGACATTGCATCAGCTTCTTGAAAAACGCCTGTAGGGACGACAGCAAAAGGTTTAAGAGTTCGTTCATAGACACTCTGCTCGACCAGAGTTCATACAAGATTTCGGACTTATATCTTCCTCTTCTTTTGCAAACCACCCCCCCTCTCCGATCTTCCTCTGCGGCCAACTGGTCAAAAGACTTTCCCGACCCGGACCTGGTGGAGAAACTCCTGAATGGTCTCAACACTGTCCACAGACTCATCCCCAATGAGGTCTGGAGAGAGACGCAGTTAAAAATCGTCCATCGGGCCCACATCCCCTTCAGCAGGGCCCAGGCCGCTCCAGAATGCCCCTTTTGTCAACTCCCCAAACCAAGTCTAGCCCACCGCTTTTGGGCTTGCTCGTACATCGCCGCTTTCTGGGACCAAGTTATCCAATATGTCTTCAAGGTTACTTTGTTGCAGATACCCAAGGATCCTCTACTGCTCATCTTCGGCCATTGGGATGCACAACTACTCCCCTGGTCACCCCTACACCCTGGCAAAGACTGGACCCTAATCTGCCTACTGCTGGCCAGGAGAGCAATCCTACAGAATTGGGTATCTAATGTTAGCCCGACTATTTTCCAAGTCCAACAGGAAGTGTTGAAACTGCTCTACAAGGACAAGCTCACCACGGATTTAACTCATGAACGGAGCGGAGCGCGATTCTATAGCCTATGGGAACCCTACATGTTATTTACACTCACCCCCACGGAGATGGTGAACTTTAAGAACATGTCTTTTCTTTACCAGAACCCCTCAAGGTGCTAACATACTCCCCCCCCTCCCCTCTCCTGTTATCTACAGTTTTTGTGTCACTGCTTCCCCCTTCCTTACCTTTTTTTACGGTTGCCCTCCTGTGCCCCCCCTCTACCCTCCCTCCACTGCTCTGTACCCCCCCCCCCCTTGTCATACGGAGTAGTGGTGTCTCCCCAATCCCTCATTGAGAGCTTATCCACTCCTATGCTTGTTCTAGACACTCGATACTCATTGTGATGGCTCGCACCTCTCAGGCGGCGTACACACGACCGAGGTTCTCGCTGGAAACCAGCGAGAACCTCGCTGGAAGCTGCATTCCAGCGAGGACCTCGGCCGTGTGTACGCTTCTGGCTCGCCCCGCCCCCGTCGGGAATCCCGTCGAGCGAAAAGAGAGCACGCTCTCTTTTTGCTCGACGGCCCGCCTGGATGAATGGCTGGTTGCCATTCCCGACGGGCGGGTCGCCGATTTCGACGGCCGGCAGAGAACCTCGACGGGCGGAACGATGTGTTCTGCCCCGTCGAGGTTCTCTGCCGTGTGTACACGGCCTCACTGTTTCTCTGTATGACAATTATGGAAAATGTTGTGCTTATGTTCTGTTATACTTTGTATGCTACTTCTTTAATAAAAAACATATTAAAAAAAAAAAACGCACTGGACACTAGTATAGTATAATGGGGGAAATGGGGGGAAAATATTTTAAAAAATAAGGAAAAAAGCACATGGAATGTATCTGGAAACGCAACACAAATGCACCAAAAACACACCAGAACGCATTAAAAACGTGCATGCAGAAATGTACCCACAATAGATCTGGAGTGCGTTTTTGTGGTGTGAACCAGCCCACTCACTTTTATTTATTTTTTAACCACTTAAAGTGGAAGTTCTCCCTATCTAACAAGGTGAGCTTAAACATAAGGGCACAGTCAGCCTAAAAAAGGTTTGTCATAAAAAAAAAATTAAATCGTTTGTGTACCTTTGTTTTGGCGCTGTGTAGCAGGCACTTCCTGGTCTGTCTGAGCGGGGATGGGCGTGTCCATTTGTTCTTCCCTTGCCGCTATGCTTGTTGGGAGTGCAGCGTCACGTTTTGAGAGAGAGAAATCTCAACAGCATGTCTACTAATATCGCGCTATTTCCGCAAGTCACATGACTCTTGCAGCCAGTCATGTGACGAGGGCGGATACGACAGCGCCATTTTAACTATTTACTTACCTTTTCTATCAGCTGCTCGGTGCCTTCTGAGCAGCTGATAGATAGATAGATGTGTTTACTGTGTTCTTCATAGGACGCTGCACCGTTGTCACAGTAACTGTGTAGTGTTGACGGCGCGGCTCGCCGTCATCACTACGCATGCGCGGGATAGAGCGGTGAATGCTGCTACAGCATTCGCCGCATCCCGGAAGACTGGCGTTGGGCTTCAGACTTGCCCGCAGCTAAGATGGAAACGTCCATCGCTGTGGAATATAAACTTTTCTTTTTGGCAAAATCTCTATGCTGGTGCCGAGATTGCCGGGACAAGTGAGTAGATTATGACATAATAACATTGCGGGAGAAAGGATTAAAAAAAATAATAATAAATTCGGCAGGACCACCCCTTTAAATACCGGACACTTCCTTCCTGCCCAGGACAATTTTCAGCTTTCAGCGCTGTCAGACTTTGAATGACAATAGAGCTTTCTATTGGTGGTCTTTAATCACTGCTGGGGTTTTTATTTTTTGCTACACAAACTAAAAAAGACCAAAATGTTTGAAAAAAAAAAAGTTATAAAATGTTGTTTTCCCCTTCACTGAGGGGCACTGATGAGGAGGCACTAATGTGTAGAATTGATGGGCAACGATATGCAGCACTGATACACAGGGATGTATTCTGGCCTAGGCCAACAAGGCCCAGGCCTAGGGCGGCACTTTGCGGGGGGGCGGCCGGCCGGTCCTCTTCCCATGGCATCCCTCTGTCCTCTTCCCACGGCGTCCCTCTGTCCGTTACTCATGGCAACCCTCTGTCCTTCTCCCAGGGCATCCCTCTGTCCTCTTCCCATGAATATGACAGGGGTGTGGCTTTGACAGGAAGGGGTGGGTCATATTTAAATTAGGGGGTGCGCAAGTTTTGTCAGGCCTAGGGCAGCACAAAACCTAAATACACCTCTGCTAATACACACTGATGTGCAGCACTGATGGGCACTAATAAGCAGCACTGATGGGCCCTGACAGGCTGCACTGATGGGCACTGACATCTGGCACTGATTGGCTCTGACAGGCAGCACTGGTGGGCACTAATAGATGGCACTGATAGGTAGCACTGATGATGAGGTACTGACAGTCATTACTGATGGGCACTGATTGGCATCTGTTTAGGGCACTGACAGGCGTTACTGATGGGCACTGATTGTGT
Organism: Rana kukunoris; assembly: GCA_029574335.1. Lineage (NCBI taxonomy): Eukaryota > Metazoa > Chordata > Amphibia > Anura > Ranidae > Rana > Rana kukunoris. Next base: position 10,435,257 of record CM056053.1, read on the forward strand.
GAAGCAGGGCTAAAAATACTAAAGGTGTCTCTGTCGAGTAAAATATACTGTCCAATATACAACACAATTTTTGGGTAAAATATAAAAGATGTTGTTACGCCGAGTAAATAAATACCTAACATGTCACATTTTAAACTTGCGCATTTACCAATTACCGAATTCTGTTTACATCACATGATCAGCTGCCAGATAATGACAGCTGATCATGTGATGTAAACAGAAGCCAGTAATCGTTTTTTCTTTTCCTCGCGCCAACAGCATGTTAGCGTGAGGAGAAAAAAATTAGCCGATTACCGGCTTGTGAAAACGGGACATCAGTCCCACTCAGTGACAGTCACTACTGCTAAGCAGTAGTGATGAGCGGAATAAGCCATATTCGATTTCACGATATTTCGCGAATATTTCAAAGAATATTTGCGAATATTCGTTAATATCGAATATTCGTAATATTTTATAAAAAAATGCGAAATTTCGCTATTTTTTTTTTGTGTGACTTTTAATATCGAATATTCGTGATATTTTATAAAAAAAAAAAAAAAATTGCGAAATTTCGCTATTTTTTTTTTTGGATAAAATATCACGAATATTCGATATTTACGAATATTCGCTATATTTTATAAAAAAAAGTGCTAGTGCGAATGCGAAAATGATTGCGAATTTTATTGCGAAATTTGAAAAAATACGAATATTCGAAATAGCGAATATTCGCCGCGATATTCGAGTTATTCGCGAATACTCGAATATGCAATATTCGTAGCGAATATTCGCAATGCGAATATTCGTGAGCAACACTACTAAGCAGTGCCCACTAGTGCCACTTACCAGTGCCACCTACCAGTGCCCATCAGAACTACTAACTAGTGCCACCTACCAGTGCCATCTAATAGTGCCCTCCAATGTCACCTATCAGTGCCCATCAGTGCCTCATCATCAGTGCCACCTATCAGCACTGCTGATCAGTGCCACCTACCAGTGCCCATCAGTACGCATCAGCAGGACTGTCTTAATGAGAGGACACACCTAGGCACTGCCCAGGGGCCCCAGCACTTTCCCTAAAGCAGCTGGTCCTTGAGCCCTTGCTGCCCCGAAATTGGGGGCCCCATGGTGGCACTGAGAGTGATAGATACACAGGGGAGGCAGTCTGCCTCCTACCTACTTGATGCCTGTTTACGTGCACTGTCATCGTTGTAGGGGCCCCAGAGCATTTCTTTGACCAGGGGGCCCATGATGCTATTAAGACGGCCCTGCCCATCAGTGCCACCTATCAGTGCACAGCGGTGCCGCCTATCAGTGCCACCTATCAGTGCCCTTCAGTGCCACATATCAGTGCAGCCTCATCAGTTTTATAATTTTATCACTGGAGTTAATCTCCTTTTTAATGCATGCCAATATTCTGTTTGCTTTGTTAGCAGCAGCTTGGCACTGCATGCCATTTCTGAGCATGTCATCTACTAGGACCCCCAAGTCCTTTTCCCTCATAGATTACAATGTCAACAAAGCTGTTATGAATGAGTTTCATTCAAAACAGTGGTGATTCTTATAGTGATGCTGTGATTGGCCCACAACTATCACATAGTACCTGGGCCAATTACACCACCCTGTACCATGTAATAGCTGTGGGCCAATCACAGCACACAATGGTAATCACAGCCGTTATAAATGTAACTGATTCATAACAGTTAAAACATTGCTGTTACAGCGATCATCACTTTGTCAGATGATCACCTAACCATTACACACAATGCAATTCACATTCGGTAGCTCCACCGTTGATACAGGCAACTTTTAAACCTGCGGAGAACCATTTTGTATCCAGTACAGGGCCTATGTAAATTAGATTTTAGGCTGGCGAGTGGAGTTCTCCTTTAAAAAATATGTTCCATAAATTTTACTCCGGTGGCGAGCGGGGTAATTATAGCTATTGGCTACATATCCGGACAATCATAATAGTGTTGACTCACTCCCCTTCTCTTCCCTCTTCAATAATCTATACACCATGTGCTTGGAGAGACCTTGCAGCAAATGTAAAATTCGCAAAACGTATATTATAATTTTTTACATTTTTGTGTGTCTATATATATATACATATATATATATATATATTGTAGCAGAGCGTCCCAGAGAGAGCCTGGGAAAGTCCAGTTCGGGGTTTATACCTCTCCCAGGCTCCTCTCTTACACGTTCAGGGATCTCTGATCCCTGATCCAGGTCAGGTGTTGGCCCTCTCCCCCAGGCCAATTTAAGCTCACCTGAGCTAACAGCCATTGCTCTGTCCTGGGAAACAGATAGTGTGGATCTGTAGGAGCAAGGAGGTTGTTAAAAGACTGGTGAGCAGTTTGTATTTTGAGCTAACAAGCGGTAGGCTTGTTTAGCTTAGTAGTTAGGGCCTACATATCGTGTAGTTAGAGCCGAGACACGGCTAGGTGTTTGTTTAAACTACTTTTGCTTGTTTTGTTTTCTGCACACTGTACAGCACCTGTAAATAGACTTTGTATAGCACCAATAAAAATCCCACTGTTGTTCACTTATCCTATGGACTTTGGTATCTGTGCCTGCTCATCCCAGGGAGCTTTTGTACCCGCTACCTATCCCCAGCTTACATATGGTGGAGGCTGCGATCAGGAATAGTAAGTTACTATTTAAAAAGCCAGTACCTAAAGTGACAACATGGAGGAAATCCTCAAACAAATGGTGCTATTCAATGCTGCACAACAGCAAGCAAACGCTGCACAACAGCAAACTAATGTTGCGCTGCAGCAAGCCAACGCTATCGCACAGGAGCAATCGCAGAGGCAGATTAGTGCTGTACAGGAGCAATCGCAGAGGCTGTTTGAACAGCTTGCCACTGCTGCAGAAGCGGATAGGAAAACCCTGACTAAAGTTGCAGAAACGCTAGCACAGTGGGCACCTGCGGAAATCAAGGATATTAGAGACAAGCCTTCAGCCATCCATGTGGCTCGCTTTCTGTCAAAAATGACTACGGATGATGATCCAGAGGCCTTCCTGCTAACATTTGAACGGACCGCTGAGAGGGAAGATTGGCCTAAAACCAAGTGGGCAGGACTGATCGCCCCCTTACTTTCTGGTGAATCGCAGAAGGCCTACTATGATCTGGAGTCGGCAGAAGCGGGAGACTATGAAAAGGTCAAGCAGGAAATTCTGGCGCGACTCGGTGTCACCTTGGCCGTTCGAGCCCAACGGGTCCACAGCTGGTTCTTCCAAATTGAGAGGCCCCCAAGATCGCAGATGTTCGACCTAATCCACCTGGTGAGAAAATGGCTACAGCCGGAGTCCCTGTCTGCGCCACAAATAGTGGAGCGTGTGGTCATGGACCAATTCCTGAGGTCACTCCCAATTCCCCTGCAGAAGTGGGTGGTAAGCATGGCAAGGAAATAGGGGGGAGGATTTTTGGTGCCAGGACTGAAGTTTGGCGTCCCAAGCAAGGGAAACCACTGCCTGTCAGCAAACCAACTTGGGGAAACATCAGGTGTTTTCGTTGCCAAGAGCTGGGACATGTTGCAGCAAACTGTCCATTGACTGATGAACCAATGCAGTGTGATATGTCTATTAGAAGGCAGTCCATGTTTGCTGCTGTTTCATGCGCTGCAGCGCCAAATGTGGGGAAACACATGTGTCACATGACTGTTAATGATAAGCCTATTACGGCCTTACTGGACTCTGGAAGTCTGGTTACTTTGGTTACAGCTGAGATGGTTGAAACTGTGAATTTTCATGCTAAAAAAGTTGCTGTGATCTGTGTACATGGGGATACCCGGGAGTATCCTATAGCCACAGTTCAGTTTAAAACTGGCTTAGGTACGGTGTCCCATGCGGTCGGACTTGTGCCCCACTTGGTGCACGAGGCCATCATTGGTAGGGACTTCCCTAAGTTTTGGGAACTGTGGGATCGTCCCGACCCGGTCGCAGTACCTGACTCAGTCGCAGAGCCAGAGCTCCTGACTACTTCCGATATTGTGGGTTCAGGGGACTCATCTCAGGGCTCTCCGAGTTATCCTTTCTCGGTTATGGCAGGAGAGCTGGAGGAGCCTGAGGAAGTCCCCACAACCAGTAGAGCCGGACAGCCGTCTGCCGACTCGGAGCCTATGTTGGAGTTTACTGACCTTAATGTGCACAAGGAAAATTTTGGTACTGAGCAGAGAAAAGACCCTACCCTTGCCAGGGCCTGGGAAAATGTAATGGTGATTAATGATGTACCTGTTGAACCAGGGGATAGGCCCTGTTTTCCTTATTTCAGCAGCAATGATGATTTACTGTATCGTGTATGTAAAAAGAATGATGAAGTTACTGAACAGTTGGTGGTCCCCAAGCCTTACAGAAGGGTGGTGTTGGAACTTGCCCATGGGCACTTGCTAGGAGGTCATTTAGGGGTTGAGAAAACCACTGAAAGAGTGTTGCGCAGGTTTTACTGGCCTGGGATACAGAAAAATATTGAGAATTATTGTCAATCCTGTCCTGTGTGTCAGATGTCAGCCCCCCAGCCCCACTTCCGAAGTCCTTTAGTGCCCTTGCCCATTATTGAAGTGCCCTTCGAGAGGATTGCCATGGACCTTGTGGGTCCCCTCCCCAAATCCGCCCGTGGTCATCAGCATATCCTTGTGATTATGGATTACGCTACCCGTTACCCTGAGGCCGTTCCCTTACGCGCCGCATCTGCTAAAAATATTGCCAAAGAGCTGTTTATGGTGTTCAGTCGGGTGGGCATCCCTAAAGAAATCCTGACAGACCAGGGTACCCCATTTATGTCACGGATAACTAGGGAGCTGTGCAAGTTATTTAAGGTGACGCAGTTGCGAACCTCTGTGTATCATCCGCAAACGGATGGCTTGGTGGAACGTTTCAATAAGACGTTAAAGGGCATGTTAAAAAAGGTTGTTGACAAAGATGGGAAAGACTGGGACTTCCTGATACCGTACCTGATGTTTGCTATCAGGGAGGTTCCCCAGTCCTCTACAGGGTACTCTCCATTTGAGTTGCTTTATGGGAGACACCCTCGGGGACTCTTGGACATAGCCAAGGAAACTTGGGAGGGGGAACAGACACCCCACAAAAGTGTAATTGAGCATATCGCTCAAATGCAGGACAGGATTGCAGCCGTAATCCCAGTGGTGAAAGAACATTTACTACAGGCTCAAGCAGCCCAACAGAGAATATACAACCGGGGGGCCCAACTCCGTGTTTTCTCACCGGGTGACAGGGTCCTCGTTTTAGTTCCCACTGTTGAGAGCAAGTTCCTGGCTAAGTGGCAGGGCCCCTTTGAAGTAATTGAAAGAGTTGGGGAAGTCAATTACAAGGTGTATCAACCAGGTAAAAGGAAGCCCGAACAGATTTACCACGTGAATCTGTTAAAGCCCTGGAAGGATAGACTGGCGTTAACTGCGAGGTCCCTACCGGTAACGCCTAAGGGTACTGAATCCCCTCTGATCCCTGAGGTCACGATTCCAGACACCCTGTCATATTCCCAAAAACAGGAAGCTAGAGAGTTCCTAATAAGGAATAGAGAGAAATTTTCAGAGTTGCCTGGCACGACTTCAGCGGTTCAGCATGATATTGTTACTGAACCTGGGGTCCGTGTCAAGCTCAAACCATACCGAATTCCTGAAGCGAGGAGAAAGGACATCAGTGATGAAGTTAGAAGGATGTTGGAACTAGATGTCATTGAGGAATCCAATAGTGACTGGTCGAGCCCCATCGTGTTGGTCCCAAAACCGGATGGCACTTGGAGGTTTTGTAACGACTTCAGAAAGCTCAATGCAGTAACAAAGTTTGACACGTACCCGATGCCCAGGGTAGATGAACTTATAGACCGACTGGGCAAGGCCCGTTATCTGACCACTTTGGACTTGACCAAAGGATATTGGCAAATACCCCTGACTAATAGTGCCAAAGAAAAGACTGCGTTTGTGACCCCGGAGGGATCATTCCAGTATAAGAAAATGCCTTTTGGGTTGCAAAATGCCCCTGCAACCTTTCAGAGGGCCATGGACAGGACCCTAAGACCGCACCAGCAGTATGCTGCAGCTTATTTAGATGACATAGTGGTGCATAGCACTGAC